>BJCM01236963.1:0-10950 GCA_018326385.1 Flaveria bidentis
GAGAGGGAGTAGGTGTGGGTAGTGATGTGGGTTCAGGGGTGAAAGGTTCAGGTTTAATGGTGAATGGTGAGGGTGAAGGTTCAGGTTGTGGTTGGGTAGAAGCAGTGAAGGTCATCCCTTTTTCCCTTCTATACATTTCTTTCCTTTTCCCCATCCGGATGTCAGCCTTAATTTCACTGACAATCCGTTAGAGTGTCCTTTCAGACATGGGACCCACCTGCCTACCAGAGAAGCCATCAGCCCGAAAATAGTCCTTCATCCAGGCTTTTTCAGTGAGCTTCTTGGAGGCAGTGACCCTAGCCTCTTCATCCTTCTTCTTTTTTTCTCTGGCCTTTTCTTTTGCAGCCTTCTTCCTTTCTTTCTCCATTTTATCATGCTCTTTGTTGTAGAGCCAGAGGATCGTATCATTGTTGTGTGGAGAGAGTTCTTGAAGATCAAAGCCTCTGGAGAGTAGGAAGTTTATCCTGTCTCTCCTCAGCTGCAATTCAGCCTCCTTCTGTTTCTCTTCCTCTACCTCCAAAGCCAACCTGGCTTCTTCTTTAAGTCTCAACATGGTTGCCTTCTCCAGTTCCACCAACTCCTCTAATGGTAGCAAGAGTGTTTCTTCATTGGCAGCTCCTATTTCAATGAGCTGGTCAATGATCTGCTCTCTTCTTTTATTGATGACAACTTCCTGATTAGAAGCAACTGCTTTTGTACTGGCAGCTAGCAACTTCTCAGTCTGAAGTCTTCCTTTCTTCTTAAGTTTCTCAATCTCTTTACTTCCTGAAACTCTTCCACAGTCATCTCCCTTTTTCCTTTGTCTTTTGAAGATCCTGACTGTGGTGGTTCTTGGAGAGAGTTTTCTGATTGTGAGAGAGTCAGAGATGGTGTCTGAGATGGAGGTGCGATTGGAACGTCCTCACTGCTCACTTCAGATGCCATTTCTAGGATAGCGTCTGTGATGATCAGTTCCTCGGACATTTTGAACAGTCCTTCCGCAGCTTCCATTTCAGCTTCGGAAGATTCAGCTTGTTCTTCCGAGGCTTTAACTTCAGCTTCGGAATTGAAAGGAGATGCAGATTTTGTCCCAACTGTTTCAATTGCTGGGCCATCAGTTCCCATTTCCCCTTCGAATTGAATCTTAGGTTCCATGAGGACCTTTGTCTTCGGAAGAACTCTACAACCTTCGGAAGCCTTTGCATGCAGCACCAAAATAACTTAAGTGATATAGTTTTGGTTGCATTAGCCTTCTTCTTGATCCAACAACCTCGCACGTGGAATTTGAGGGTGTGACATATCATTAACATATAGTAAATTTATGATGTTTCTCGTGATTTTACTAGAATTTCATATATTCGTCCTTTTTAATTCACATTTATAAAAATATATTTACATAGTGCATTCCGTTATGTATTGATGGAACGTCATAAACAAACATAAGCACTGCGAAATGCGCTCACACATTGTTGTATGCATACCCCAACTTCAGTTTCAGTTTTGGCGAGACCTTAAAAAAAACCTATAGCGTGCACACCCTTATAAAATTGGTCCGAACCTAGCCCAAAAATAATTTATTAGTTTAAATTTTGGTTTAAAACAATATGTTAAATATATTAGTTAATTAACCAAAATTAACCGTAGATTAACCATAACCGGTGGTTAACCAAAGAGTGGTTCACTGATGTTTCGGTTGCGGTTAAAAACTAGTATTAACCGCACCGTGCACACCCTTATAAGATTTAAGTAGGCATAAAATACATAATGTTGTATTGGGATGCCATACTAATGGCAAACGAGAATACTCACATGCGGCAAATATCTTTGACATACGTGTGAAATAGATATGATTTGCTTTGCGACTTGATAACTTCTAATTTGTAAACTTAAAACATTAATCTGTCTGTTTTATTTACATACGCGATTCATGTTGTTAAAAACAATGATTTTTTATCTTAATGTGAAACATGTCGGCATCAAATTGTAAGGTTATGTTTGTATTGATTATGTGTATGTTGTCGATCAAAATATTGTCACATTGGACTTAATTTTCTAGCCTAACATTATATTCAAAGGATATATAAAAACATAACAGTCGAATACATATAAATGGATTAATATCATACCTAACAAAATAGTATTGAATAAGATATATGTGAGCCATGTTGTTCATGAGTTTTGTTTATGGTGGTTGTGTGGATAGGAAGTCAGAAAACGAACCATCACTTATGAAGGGACAAAAAAACGACCAGAATAAAACATCATGATCTTGAATTTAATGTTGACAATAGTATTGTAATAGTTAATTATCTACTGCACATTAACGTTTATAAATTCATTAAGATTGTAATGATTAAATAATTTTGATCATTTTAGTAAATAAAAAGTTTTGAATGTTTTTTATAGTTGCATCTCACTAAACATATCAAATTAAATCATCATATATAGTAATGACTAATGAGATATCCCAAATCTATTCATGTATTCATTTTATATTCTCGTGTAAGCTAAACGTTTTCTAAAAATGATATAAAAACATGAAATAAGCAACATTATTACGTGTATTTTTTATTAGTTTTAATTTTTAAGAAAATATTCAAAATAAACAATTTCACCACTTTTTTAATCAAAACAAACATTCACTTTTAACACGATAAAACCTAGAAAGCGTAGGCTAAATCTTGGCGTATGTGAAAAAATTAGACTAAATCTTAATTGTTAGTAAAAAAGATTGATTAAATCTTAACCGTCTACTAAAAAATCAAGCTAAATCTTAGCCGTCTTGTCTTGAGTTGATCGGTTGTTTTCATGAACCATAATACTTATTAATGTTTTATGTAGGCTAAACTTTAGCCCACTAACATCTCCTGCTTTTCAAATATGAATAAGATAAAAGTTAATGTTTATTTTATAAACATCAAAACATCAATAGTGAAGTTGTAACAAAGTAGTCGAAAGTTTTTCTCCTTCATTTATATTTACTTGTTTTATTCTTTTAATTTTTTGAATAAGTAATTATTTTCCTTCTTTTTATATTATTCCTTAAGTCCCATTTTAGTAAAAACATGGGTAAAAGTATCATTTTTGATAATTTTATTTTGTTCTTATGTATCATATCATTCAAACATCAAAAGTCATTTCAATGTAGAGTGTATTAATATAAGCCATAAAATAGATAAACTTATCCAAATAAAGTCGCATAAAAATGACTAAAACCCGAGATGGTCTAAACAATACCCGTCCAAAATAAGGATTACCTCTTCAACATTAGTCGGTGTGCAACACGAACGGCCTCAAAGACAAGGCGTGTTTTGTAAATATTTAAAACCATGAGGGGCATATTTCAAGTTAGGACTCATTTTATCCTACACAAACGACCATCTCGATCTAATGCAATATCATCGCCGATGACTTAAAAGACATGAAACATGCGACTTTTCGCGGGAATTAATGTTTACAGTGGGTCCCACGAGTGCAACATTTGAGCCATTCATAACCACGAGTTTATTGACGTGGGACCACGTGGGAAAAGTCAGAAACTTTCAGCCGTTGGATCACCTATATCTAACGGTTTTGTAATCTTGTGGTTGAGAATGAGTGACAATGGGGCCCATGTGACTTGCTAAAGTGAATGGGAATCTGACACGTGTCAGCAACTGTATCCACGAAACATGGGAAGTTAGGACAGCCTGGCATATGAACGAAAACGGGTTTAGGCCAATGATGCTATAATTGAAATTGTTTCACGTGGGTGGCCTTTTCTTTACTTTTATATTAAATAGAATAATGTTTTAAGTTATGTAGCAACTCTTGGACTTTTTTAATGCATAATTTTACCTTTTTAACAACTCATTATCTATTTTATTATCTGTTAATTGTAAGATTCCGACACTTGATCTTTTGGCTTTAGAATAAAGGTCAGGCAGTTTTATCATTTTAATTGTTTTTTTTTAGTATTCGTGTAATTTACTTAATTTTGTCTTTATTTATTATATTTGCATCAAGTAGAACGTCTATAATGAAAAGTTTTATAAATGTCGTAGTGTCATCTTGCAAGCTGCCCACTTGTGTCAGAATTTGCCCCTCTCCTAGCAAAAAAGACTTTCAAGATCCTAAAAACTGCACCCGTTTGTTCTCATTCTTTCATCTCCTATCATATAATCAGTCGCAGGAATCGTTCATATAAAATAAAAATTCAAACAATTTTATTGATATACTCAATACAAATGAATATAAATAATTGACTATCAATCACTTTTACAATGGTACATTTACAGAAATAGAAGAAAAACAGAAATGTAAAAGTTGAGGATCGTGTTCAACACGTGACCCTTAAAACAAATTCTGAGCCTCCTAAGAGAACTCGTTTTGTTTCTCATTGTACAACAGCCGAAGCAGTTTGTACTGTCGGGATTGATCTAGAACCCGAACTTGTTTGTAGAAGAGAATCCAGAGAGATAGAGAACCTGTTTTGCTGCAGGTTTCAAGTTGTGTTAGTGTCTTTTTCTATTTAGCTACATTCAGTATTTATAGTGGAATTCGAAACATAACAGCCACCCAACCATTAATCCGAAATCATAACTGTTGATTTAATTTGTAATTAACAGTCGTCGGTTTCAGTCAACGTGTAACAGAAGCTGTTACGAGTCACAACTCTGACCCCGCACCAAGGTCAGTCGCACCTGACTAAACCCTCGAACCAACATTCAAAAATACTAAGGCGGCTCTCAAGCGGCTCGCGGTGATGCGAGTGTGCAAAGTGCAAAATCAAAGCGCCACATTGCGCCCACATGCTCACGTCGCGCGCGCGCGTGAGCGAGTGCGAGTTAAGGGTGTTTCGCACCCTTCGCAAATCCACTTAGTGTGACACCTTAGGAAATAATATAGACAAGAGGTTATAGAATATAAACTATTTTATATTCTTTTTTCCTCCAATGTGGGATAACTTCTCATAATATTAATTCCTAATGTCATTAACCACATTAATTTTTATTCAACATATTAATTTATTAATTAAATATTAATAACCATGTTAATATTTTCCAACATTAGTTACATTAGTTGTATTTCATTCCTCTCTTTTTCACGTGAGTTTTTTTACGTTAGTTATAACTATTTCCTCTTCACTCCACGTAAGCTTGAAATCCATCATAAAATATGCATTTTGGATACTCTTTAGTTAATGTCGACAAGTACTTTTACCTTTTATTTTATTAAAGAAATATTAAAATTGTTTGTGTGTTCAATAGATAAACTTATATATGATCAATAAATATAACAAAACTTAAATTATCATCTAAAAACATATGTTATCCAAAGTAAACCTTAGATCTTTGAACACTTTGCTGATAGTTTAGATAGACCTTGATATCGTTAGGTTTATGATTCTATACTAAATTTATTTAGTGTCAAGTTCGTTATTATTAATTATTGTTGGTAAATAGACGAATGATAAACAAAAAATATGGTTTCTTCCGATTTATAAATTGGTTAGATGATTACGTTTTTTGGATAAAAAAACGTGGTTAAACAAATCATTCATTCTTGGTAGGCCTGAAATTCAAATTTACTTTGTTGTCCATTACACTACTACAGTGAAGTTTTACTTCTGGATTTCGGTCACAACATTTTTTATTATTTTGTTTTTAGCAACTTTTAATTTTAAATATATAATTTTACCTTATTCAGTATCATATTGTACTTTCTATTCAATTATACATATTGTTGCAAGTAAATAAATTTATTAGTATACACTTTAAAATGCAACGGACGAATAATAACTTTAAAATTTTGATGTAGACGTTTCTTTTGACACAAAATTTTAATGGTGGTGAATCGAACTATTCCTCCGCTTTATTTAAAATCGAGTTTTTTTAATATCTAGTAGAAAGGGCAGTCACTCACCGTTATTGTACAATGATAAATCAATCCGATTATGAGTGAAAAATATTATTCTCAATATTGGTATTATCAAAACCAGTTTTGGTATTCGCTTATATGGTTTCGACAAACTGATACAATAATGATCAGACTCACCTTGCATAGCACGAAATAAAAACGGCAAAACACCCGCCGCGTACGGGTGGGAAAATTAGTTATTAATAATGTTTAAAGCAAGTGTTAGCATTTATATTTGTTAATAAGTTTTGTTATTTTATTCCTATTGGATGGTGTCTTTAAATAATAAATACTACATGGTTTAACCTAGATATCGATTAGTCAAAATCCACGGCGATATGGAACAAAAAATAGCATGGAATGTGTTTTATCTATGAGAGTGTTCGCGCGATGAGGCGGGTGACATTCTACATCCGACACGTGTTTTTAATATTTTTATTATTCTTGTACTATTTTTACAAAAGACTATTATATTTTTACTAAGCTAAAATCTAAAAAACCAAATAAATGGGTTTTACGTGACTACTTGTACATTTACGCATTAACTTATTATACATCACAAGTTACAGATCGGTTTAACAAAAAGTTTACACTAAAACGTTAGAAAAAAATACAAGTCA
This sequence comes from Flaveria bidentis, assembly GCA_018326385.1. Classification (NCBI taxonomy): domain Eukaryota; kingdom Viridiplantae; phylum Streptophyta; class Magnoliopsida; order Asterales; family Asteraceae; genus Flaveria; species Flaveria bidentis. The sequence goes on from BJCM01236963.1 coordinate 6,498, forward strand.
CAATTGTAGTTTTCAAATATGATAGATTAAAAGATATAGCTGGAATCTTAAATATATTAAGTTTTTTTATTTATGGGTATAATATAAAATTTTATGTAAATATTAATAAATGTAAGGTTATTATGTAAATAATTATAAGGGGTAATATGTAAATAATATTATAAATATTATTTTACTCTCAAAAGTAATTGTATTTTGTGTATTAAATTAAGTACTTATTCTTAATTTTATAGTATTTTAAAATACACTTCTTTTATGTTTTATATATAGTATAGATTAGTTAACTATTCGTTTATATTTCTTTTAAGAAAAAAAATCCATATATAGGTTTATAGAAAAAACAAAGTATTAGAATTAAACACTAGAAAACATTAAGAAGAATCATTGTAATGATGCTCCTTTGTCTCATAATCCTAAACAATCCAAACCTTGGAAATTATTTTGTTTTATTTTAAACAAGGTTAGTCTTCGTATATTACATGAATTGAATAAATAAAATATTAAATAATTGGTAATAAAAACTTATGCATTATAAAATCATTCATGTAGTAAAATATGATTATAATTACCAATAAATAACTACTTTAAGTAAAATAAATAATAATTTATTTTTTAAAAATTTTGTTATATTAAAATTTTATGATCTTAATTATTTTATTTTAAGAAAAATATTTTTTAAGATTTAGTTGTATTCTGTATTTTATAAAAAAATTGTTTTAAAATGTGTTTTTAATAAAAAAATCAAGTATTAAAATTTATCAAATTATACGTTTTTAATTTGAAAAATAGTATGAGTAATATTATTAGTATTTAATATTATTATTAGTAATATAGAGAAATAAAAAAGCAAGTATAACGACCCATGCAATTGTTTCACGCTTATTTTAGTTTATTTTATAGATAGATAGGCTAAAACTCATTAATTAAACGGATTATAGTTAGTAATAAATACAAATAATTATAGTATAATATTTTAATATTGTTATATAATTAAAATTATATATACTAATAATTCAAGAAATAAAACAAATATACTATTTTTTAACTCTTTTATCTAAATAGTTTCACTTTTTAACATTTGTTTTAAGATTTTTCTTCAAAAATATTTTTTGTAGAGATCTTGTTTTAAAAACTTTGGTTTGTAATTATTTTAGTTGTTTTAATAAGATTGTTTTTAAAAAATTCACCTTTTAAAAAAATGATTTAAACTATTTTGTTTAGAAAATGTTTAGTGTTTTAGAAAATTTCATATTATATAAAATTTTAGTTATTTATTATTTATATTGTAATTAAAAAATGCAATTTCTAATTTCCTTATTAAAATTTATTTTTAACAAAGATAGTTTGATTTTAAATAAAATCAAGATATGAGAGAGAAGTATAACAATTAATAACATTTATTTTAATAAGAGAAAGAAATTTGTATGAGCATTTAAATTATATAATGCCACATTGAAGGAATAATTAATTTGTGGATGATTAGAATAAGAAAAAATGACAAAAAAGTGGATCATGGACAAGTGGTAAAATAAACATTGTTTTATTACATACTATAGATACGCTTTCAATATATGTTTCAAGTCCGAACCATAGCGCAAATCGAACAATTCAAATGTTCATTGGTTTTACCAAATTTGAGAATTAAAAAATATAATAAATGATATAAATGTTCCAATATATCTATTCAAACATAAACCAAATTTAAAAAAAATAATTAAGTTTTTATAAATATTTTATTAACAATAGAAGAGAAAATAGCTTTTATCATATTTTTTCAATGTTTGTAAATAAATAAAAGAAATATATTTTTTCCAATAACGAGGGACCGAGTCGGGTCTAATAAAGTGGGTATCCGGACAACTAAAATTTTCATATTCATTTCGCTTTATACTAGAAAATGATATTTTATGAGTGGCATTATTATTAACTTAGGAATATATACTTTCTCTCCCGATGTTACTATCATCCACAGAGAAACATTCGACTAGATAAAGAATTATGGATGACTTCTTTCCTACCTAGGATTGTTACCTTACACAAGTCATGCCTTGAAACAAGTAGTAAAAAAATGTTGGATAAGATGTGATTCTGTTTCTTCTGAGCCTCTGAGTAAAACAATAGGTAAGTCAAGCATCATGTACGTTTTTTTTTTCTTTTCTTTTTAAGTTTTTAAAAATTTTTGCTTGTGAATTCAAAAAACTACCAGCTAGTTGTGGATGACGTACAAACACATGTCGGTGTCTTCTACAAACTAACCAAATTTCCATTCACTAATTGCTAACTTGAGCGCTGAAGCTTGTGAAACTTTATCCCCTTATACGCCCATATATTTATCTTTCTATACATACTTAAGAGAGATATACACCCATGAAACATCAATCCTTTCAATCCCTATATTTCATAAATGCATTATAATTTTACGATATGTATTGTAACATTCGCACAAACATTCCCATTCATATCTACATCTTTAAATTATAAGAGAAAAATGAAAAAATAGGTAATATTTACACCTACAACAAGTTCCCAATCCTCATCTCCACCCCTATAATTTTAAGAGAAACTATAATAATCCTTCCACCCCTATAATTTTACGAGAAACCATAACAATCCTTTATATTTGGGGTCACCGTCCATTCTTTAAATATATTATTTTATATATTTCATGAGTGACTGTAAGTGAAAAGAAAAAAATAAAAAAATGAATAATTAAGTATTATTAAATTTATAAAGATATATATGATGAATCTAGTGTGAGAGACTTTTAGAAAATAAATAAAATTATTAAGGGGTGATGTTTTTTGTTAATTATAAAGAACGAAGATGTGAAAGCTAATGTAAATACTCCTATACCACATTTTTTTATATTTTGTTTAGTAGAATGTGATTTGAGTAGCTTGTATCAAATGCAACAAACCAACAACCGATATAAAAATCAATCAACAACAAACCCGCACGTAGACTAAAATCCTAGAGGTTCAATAACACCTTATGTAAACAAAACCAACATAGTATTTACATAAAGTTGGTATACCAATCAACACTCTAGATCGACCGGAGTTGATCAAAACGGTTTTTTCCCGGTTTGGTTCCAATTCGAGGTTCGGTCAACGAAAATCAAAACAGGTTTGTGGAATCGATTATGTTCGAAAACCATTTTTACAGAAGAATGTGATTAGTTCAGCTATTTTTATTTAACCGGTTCGGTTAAGGCTAAACTGCTTTGAACAATGCAAGTTACAACGCGTATCAAATCAACGCTTTGTGTAGGCACCGAAACCCATCGTGTCAACCCAGTTTATTCATCTCCGGTTTGGACGGATGGTTCCGGGTCTAGACCGGTTTTTCTAATCACCCCTACAGCTCTGCTTACACAAAACTACAAAAGTAATCAAAACTATGGGCTTTCTTTTGCCTTAAGATAAATATGACACCTTGGGCTACTTTAGAAAACAAGTTGGGCTCAATATTGTTTAGCCCATTAACAAAAACACTCAAAATGAAACAACACATTATACACTCAAGCACTCAACATCTTCTACAAACAAAAATCTATACAAAAACCAATCAAAACGCTTGAATTCTGTGGCTACAAACTTCGGAATCTGAAAATGGATATTCGAGCGATGAGCATCGTCGGCAGCTTGACGTCATCATGGAGGAACAATAAGCCTCCGAAACGACACTGTTTCTGCTCCGGCGAAGATCCACGGCGGCCACCGTCGCCTCAAAACGGCGACGATCGGAGCAATAACAACAAAGGTATTCCGATTTTTGATCTGTTGAGTTTAGTAGTATCGATTTGTTATCTGTTGATGTTCAGTATCTGTATCGATTTGTGATCTGTTGTTGCGTGATGATTCGATTGAGTGATTGTTGTAGTCCAATTGGGAATGATCGAGATGAAATCGTACGAGTTTAAGTTATCGATTACAGTAAGAAACTTAAGTTATCGATTTGTAATTTTGAATGAATGTTTAGTAACTGGAGGTGATGATTAGGTGAGTTGGGTTGTGATATTATGTGTACAATAATTGATTAACCAAATCATATCGATATAAAAGTTTTTTTTATACTGTTTGTTAAATAATATTTTATATTTTTAGAATGTTTTGTTACAGTTTCTTACAAGTAATGTATCTGTTGTCTCTTATTCTGCTGTATAAATTAAGAGAATTGATAATATTTAATTTTATGCGAGATATAATTAGGTTTAGTGTAAAAAAAAACCGGTTCCGTAAAAAAAACCGAAACCGGTTTCAAACCGACTCAAGCGGCAGTTTAGGTTCGGTTTGTAGGTTGTGTATTTCAAACTGGTTTTTAACCCTATCCAGTTTCCAAACCGGTTTTCAAACAATTATTTAAAATTTTATGTCATTTAAGTTTTTTTTAATGTTTTATATATTATATATTTCACTTTGATTTTAAATTGTGGACTTTGTTTTTAAAAATA
>BJCM01237008.1:0-22623 GCA_018326385.1 Flaveria bidentis
TCTCTAACTCATCAATTTTCTTTTGATAGTCAGATTCAGCTCTTTTAAAATCAGATTTTAGGATATTTAAAGACTCAATATCAGATCTGATTTCCATATTGTAATCCTGATAGAGTTTAACTTTAGCTATACAGGTTGGAGTGCAGAGATGTTCATATACCTGGGCATCATCTGTTCCGGCCATGAGAGCTTGAGCAGGAGTCACATCTGTACCATGAAGCTCCAGTCAACTTCTTGAGCCATTGCAGCTGTTTCAGTTGACCTATCAGTGGGCTTTGAGGTTGAGGGATGTGTGGAGGCCTGTGGCGTTCCTGGATTGGTCTTGGGAGCCTTGCATTCCCTTGCAAAGTCACCCAGTTAGTTACAGTTGTAACACTTTGCCTTAGTCTTGTCAAACCCAAACTTGCTGGTAGTTGGGTTTTGAGGGAAATGCCTTCCAGTTCGCTTAAAGAACTTCTTCGCTCTCTAAGTTAAAAGAGCCATCTGCTGGACAATGTCCACGTACTTTACATCATCTAGACTAAAACACTCAAGATCATCAAAACAGTATTGAAAATCTCATGAGTGTCCACTTCCTAAGACAAAGGCACAACTTTCCTGGAAGGAGTTGTGTTGAGCCTGTTGAAACCTTGGAGTCTCAGGGAAAGTGATGTAAGATCCAGAAGAGTAGGATGGCTACTGGTAGGTCAGGTAATGCTGAGGTTGTGGGGTTAATAAGCCTTCAACAACCATTAAAGCGTTGCTAGCAGGAAGACTCATGGGTCTGCTTGTTTGGTGAACCTTCTTACTCTCCATCTCTAGGCGATATCCATCAAGGATGCCGTAGAGTTCAGTCATGGAAAGAGTGTTCAAGTTTTTTGTTCTCTTGATAGAGACACAGTAGAATGTCCACTCATTTGGAAGAGCACTCATGAACTTTCTGGTGAGTTCTCTAAGTTCTGGAGTGATCTTCACAGACTGAAGGGAAGAGATAAGATCCATGTACCAGAAGTACTGCTGGTTGAGGGTCTCTCCAGCAATATGAGTGAAGTTCTCGAACTGCTGCTTTAGTGAGTTCTTCTTTGAGTCGTTGGAGTTAGCATACATCTGGGCAAGTGCATCAAACAATTGTTTGGCAGACTTGCAATGCTCGAACCCCACCATAATAGAGTTTGGTATTGCAGTCATGAGAATAGTCATAGCATTGCTGTCGATGTCCATCTTCTTTCTATCTTCATCAGAATAGTCCTCGACAGCTTTTTCTATCATGGCACCGTTTCCACTAAGTGATGCCACCTTTGGCTTATACGGTCCATTGACAATGGAGTTCCATAGTTTGCTGTCTTGGTATTTGATGAAGCCTTCTATTCTTCTACTCCAAGACTTGAAGTTTTCAGGGGTAATGATGGGAGCCTTTGTCATTGTTCCTATCTCTACCTCAGATTTGTTAAGGGCCATTGAGTGAGTGAGTGGTAGGGAGGAGTAAAAACAGGTTGATTTGGATGGTTAGATCATGCAATCTAGAGCCTGAGAAGCTCTTATACCAATTGCAGGATCGGTGTTTGTCACTTAAACACAATGTTTTCTCTCAAACTCACCTAGAACAACACTCGGGTGTATGAAGAATCAATAAGAGTTGATCACAATATAGAAAGTAACTAAGAACACAGAAAGATAATTTTCAAGATACTTTTATATATTGGTTCTCAACTCAAAATACAAGACTCTTACAAGCAGAAATTGCTATGTCTCACTTGGTTACAATGAGTTTCAAAGAGATCCTATATATAATACTATCTACAGCCGGATATACTTTGATACCAGCTGGGATTCCTTAGCTAAAGCCTATACTACAAGACTATAGTTTAAGGTATCTCAAATAAAGTATTATCTGAGATAAGGTAGTCAGGACATGTCCCTAACTTACCTTTTGTCACCAACTAAAGTTGGTAACATGTTCTATCATAAAAAGGTAAACAGTGGAATAAAGTATGGTCAACAACATGACTCTTTGGGAAGAAGCCATGCTGTATCAGAAGTCTACAGCGGAGTGTTAGAGACCATACTTGTGTCCACTGGTCATAGCAGTGTCTTCCGAATGTTAAATGGCTTCGGAAGAGTAAGTACTTCCGAAGCCACTTATACTTCGAAAGAGGCTACTTCTTCCAAGGCTTGGATACTTCTTCTTTTCATCATACTTTGGAAGTGATCTTTACTTCATTCTTCTAAGTCTTGAACTTCGGAAGTATGCACTTGTCTTCGGAAGTAGAGTTCTGTCTTCGGAAGTTGGTCTTTCCCTTTGTCCTCGGAAGAACTCTACAACCTTCGGAAGTTCCATGTTAAGCTTCGGAAGCCTTTGCATTCAGCACCAAAATAACTTAAGTGACATAGTTTTGGTTGCATTAGCCTTCTTCTTGATCCAACATGATAGCTGCTCAAGCTGATCCATTTATATATACTGGGCGTTCCGGGGACCTTAAACTAAACACATATATCACGAAGTTTACTCGGTCCATACTCCATTACACGTTTATTTTCTTTAAATGATCCCCGCTAAGCCTATTATTATTAATTGGATCGTTTTGACTTTATTCTGGGTGTTACATTAACACGATTTAATCACATACAATATTAGGATATATGCAAGTTGGTAGACCAAAACATGTTGAAGTTAACTTTGTCATCAAATATATTGTAGGATTGAGGTTGGTCACACAACACAATTGTTATCTCTCAAACTCACTACATCACACTTAATTTGATGAAGTAAAATACTTTAAGATTTGATAATAATATACTAAGTAAACAAGACACAAATAATAATTTTCAAGATACTTGTATATATTACTTCTCAACTCAAAGGGATACAAGACTCTGTCAAGCATATAGAATGAGTTACAATAATAAACTATATATAATACTATCTAGAGCTGGTTATACTTTGATAACAACTGGAAACTTACGACTAAACAAATACTACATTGCTAGAAGTAAGGTATCTATGATAAACTACTATTCTAGATAAGGTAGCCATGACATATCCATGACTTTCCTTTTATCACCAACTAAAGTTGGTAATTGTACTAACTGATAAAGAATGAACAATGGAATAAAGTATGGTCAACTACATGAGCGTGGGAAAACTCCATGTAGTATTTCAGAGGTTACAGTGTTTTGTCGGTGGAACCATACTTTTGTCCACTTGTTCATAGTAGGTTCTTTCATAGGTTAACTAGCTTCAGAAGAACAAGTTCTTTTGAAGCCATTTATACTTTGGAAGATTCTACTTCTTTTGATACTTGTGCTGGTCTTCATGACTTCATACTTTGGAAGTAATTGTCTTGAAATCTTCTACGTGTTGAACTTCAGAAGGAGGATGACGTTGTCTTCGGAAGTAAGGATTTCTCTTGGAAAGTTCAGCTTTGCCCTTCGTAAGTTCTCTCACAGCTGTACTAAAATTGTTTCTAAGTGTTTGTTTGGTTGCACCAGCTTTACTTGATCCAACAAAATCCCCCTAGGCTAATGCTACTAAAACATCACTTGCTTCTACTTCACAAAGCTTTCAGCACCAATAAGAGAATATACTTGTTTGTCTCTCTATTCTTTCAAGATGTGGTGCTGAGAAGCTTATACAAGTCATTTGTAGACAAGAGATCTAGTCTATTACTTTCAATGACATGCACCCTTTGTTGTGTCCCTCTGAAGAGAGTTAGTTGACGGGAGTTATATTCATACTCTCATCAAACTATGGGTTCTGATTCTAGGCCTTCAATCATTTTCAAGAAGGATTTTCCTTTAATGGTTGAACCTTTTTTTTATTCCCTTTCTCTTAGCTTCAACTCCTCTTCAATCTGGCCTTTGTAGTCAATTCAGCTAGATGAAGGCTTCTTAGATGGTTTTTGATGTGAGCAACTACTTTGGAGTTAGAGGGATTGGAGAATGGTTTCTCTACTAACTCAATAATGTTAAATCTGCTAGAGTCATTAAGTCTGTTGACTTCACCATTATCTCTTTCCACAACAAAGTTGTGAGAAGAGTTTTTGAACCTCCACTGGATTATCTTTTTCCTAGGAACAAGGGGTTGAGATGGTAGCTTGTCTCCCTTCCTATAATCCAACAGAGTCACCAGCTTTCTTCTTAGCTTCTTCTCTTCTTCCTCAAGGGAGCCAGAGTTAGTTGCAAAGAGTTTGAGAGCCTAGTCTAGTGTTCCTCGTGGCAGATCAAGGAATTGTTCTCTTGTGATGGAACATGAGGAGCCATCAATGAAGGATAATTTGATGAACCCCTACTCACAAGAGATGTCTCTCAAGGTAGTACAGTTGATGATCTTCCTCTTGATCTTCTTGAATTCTTCTAAGGTTAGAGGTTTAGATGATTAAGAGGATGACTTGGGTGGTTGATGGGTGGAAGAATGTTAGGTTCTGGTAAGTGATTTGGGTTTAAGCATAGGTAATGGTGTTGGTTGTTATGATTCAAAAGTCGAGGATGAGAGTATGGTTAATGATGTGGGTTTATGAGTGTAAGGCTCAGTGGTTGGCTCAGTTTTGATGGGGAAAGGGAAAGGTATTTGTTCAGGTTGAGCTTAAGGTTGTGATGAAGGTTTGGAAGTCATCCTCTTTATACTTTTGTACACCTTTTTCCTTCTTCCTGAGTGAATGTCAGCCTTGATGTCACTGACATGTAGCTACAGGGTCCTTTCCGACAAGGGGCCAACTTATTTGCCAGAGAAGCCATGGGCCTTAAGATAAGCTTTCATCCAGGCTTTATCTCCCATCTTCATGTTATCTCTCAACAAGACACAAATAATAATATACTAAGTAAACAAAACAATGATAATAATTTTCAAGATACTTGTATATATTACTTCTCAACTCAAAGTGTTACAAGACTCTGTCAAGCATATAGAATGAGTTACAATGAGAAACTATATATACTACTATCTACAGACAATTATACTTTGATACCAGCTGGAAACTTACGACTAAACAAATACTACATTATTAGAAGTAAGGTATCTAAGATAAATTACTATTCTAGATAAGGTAGTCATGACATGTCCATGACATTCCTTTTGTCACCAACTAAATTTAGTAAATGTACTAACTGATAAAGAATGAACAATGGAATAAAGTATGGTCAACTACATGGACGTGGGAAAACGCCCTGCAATATTTCAGAGGTTTGTTTGTCAGTGGAACCATACTTTTGTCCATTGGTTTATAGTAGGTTTTTCCGAAGGTTAACTGGCTTCGGAAGGACAAGTTCTTCCGAAGCCACTTATACTTCGAAAGAGTCTACTTCTTCCGAGACTTGTGCTGGTCTTCATGACTTCATACTTCGGAAGTAGTTGTCTTGAAATCTTCTACGTGTTGAACTTCGGAAGGAGGATGACTTTGTCTTCAGAATTCAGGATTTCTCTTCGGAATTCAGGATTTCTCTTCGGAATTCAGGATTTCTCTTCCGAAGTTCTTTTGGTCTTAAGCTTCGGAAGTTCAGCTTTTCCCTTCGTAAGTTCTCTCATAACTGTACCAAAATTGTTTCTAAGTGTTTGTTTTGGTTGCACCAGCCTTACTTGATCCAGCATATATGTAGATATTTAAGTATTTAGTCGGGTCTTAACCTAATGTAAATATGGTGTGTATAACAAGATAAGTTAGTTAAGGGTAGTTATTGGCGCCATAATAAAGTGTCAATAAACTGTCATCATAGGCATGTATATATACCATGTTATCCAAACATATGCAGTGTGCAATAACAAGTTTCTGTATATATTTTTCCCTCTCAATATCAAGTGTGTGATCTACATAGAAACCGACTGAGAGATCTTTGTAGATCCTTTAATTGGTATCAGAGCATGACGCTCCTGGGAAGAAAGAAACCTGTGGTGAATTATTCTCTTTCAGAATCGAAGGAATGGAAGATCAATATGTGGTCGGGGTGTTAATGGTGTTGACATTTCGGTGATTAATCCGGGATTCAAGTGTGGAAACACTATGCATCAAGGCAAATGATTTCACAATTGATCATGCGATTCAAGTGGAAGACAAGCCTAATTCGGAATCTAGAAGATTCAGAAACTTGGCAAATGTAAGATATGGAAGGAAGTCAATTCGAGATCATGCGTGTCCCTATTACAATCGGCCTGGTAAGTTTAGACAAATTTGTAAGAACATAATTCAATTCTCGGAATTCTTGGTAAGAGGAATTAAAAATGGGAATTGGAATGAAATATTGTATGTCAAGCTATATCAAAAGAAACATACATGAGGAATTAGAAAACTCTTCAAAAGATTAAGAAAATCCTTTGGAATTGAGACTTGTTTACCCGATTTTAAGAAAGCTTACTTTTGAGGGAAAGGTCAAATAGAATTATTTGACTGTGGGAATACACAAGTTATTGAATCCTTTTAATATATTCCCACAATGAAAAGGAATGTTCTTAGCCTTGAACAATTGGCTTATTAAGGATTCAAAGTAACATTCAAAGGAACTATACGCCATATATTTAAACCATTTGAAGACAAGATTGATTGGGAATCTGAAAGTAACATACAAAAACTTGATGATGATTATGATTACACTATAAAATGAGAAGATATTAAACACTTAGAGACACAAGAGTGATGTTAGATCACTTTAACAAACTAGATTTAGAAAGATCAAAAAATGAAGTGAAGATTCAAGAGGGAAAAGGAAAAGAGGTTGTGGTTGAACAAGAAAAAAAGATAACAAGTATTAAAGAGATGCATACTTTCTTAGATTTATTAAAAACCATGAATTTGGGTGTTGTTCAAAAGCAAACCATTAAAGAAAAATTCAAAGGAATGGTAAAATGGTTTGTGAAATATGCGTTGAAGCAACAAAGCATATTTCCACCCAAAATAGATGGACAAGGTGCGGACTTATATAATCTATATATGGGAGTCTAATTGAATGGAGGAAAGGTGGTGGTAAACAAAAAGGAGTTCTAGCCCTTGATAGCAGCAGACTTAGGAATGAATTCGTAAAACTATGTAAAGCTTGTGATGATCTACAATGAGTACTTGGACATCATGGAATGGTACCATAAAATGTCAAAGGAAATGCAAAGCAAGGTGATGATTGAAGAAGGTCAAAGCAACAACGCTAAAAAAGACCAAGACACAGGAGAACCATCCGAAAAGTTGTTGCCAACAAAGAGAAGAAGAATGGATGATGTCCATGATTGGCCACCACATTATGGTCCGGCCAAGTGAAAGGGTAACTGGCAATGTATATTTGATGATCAAGCTTAGGGGAGACGTTTTTGGAGATAACCTTGTCATCAAATATATATAGATATTTATGTATGTAGTTGGGTGTTAACCTAATGTAAATATCGTATGTATGGGTCAAAGTGAATAAGTTAGTTAAGTGTAGTTATTGGCGCCAAAATAAACTGTCAATAAACTGTCATGTAACTATCATCATAGGCATGTATATATACCCTATAATTCTATATGCATTATGCAATAACAAGTTTTTGTCATAATCTTTTTTTCCCTCTCAATATAAAATATGTATAGTGTGTGATCTACATAAAAACCAATTGAGAGATTTTTCTAGATCCTTCAAAACATATGTAGCAGTCTGGTTTATATACTCTTAATACGTTATATCATCACATATGTGTATAGTTTAGTATTAAGGTATGATGTATATAACTATAATCATATAGTGCCCAAAATCTAGACCCAAACAAACTTTCCATCAGTTTTAGGTCTAACGCACTTATATTTTAGTTTTAGTCATATAAATGATTTAAAAAAGCATCCACACCTTTATATGATACTTCATACATACATACTTATATTTTATGTAAAAAATATTGTAAGAATAAAGTGCATAGTTCTTAGTCTTAGTCCCAATAGTGGCATCTGGCACAACAACGAGTCGCCTACGATGCTTCTTTAGTTTTGGGTAAGCATGTCACGCCTTGAGTAAGTTTGGGGATGATAACAGAAAGCTCTAGTCTTGTATTACATATTTTAAACACTTCTAAACAATCCTTAAGTCTTAGAAACTACTTAACCCTAACAAATTGATATGAATATCAAAGAAATGAATGTATAAGTTGTGTCTCCAAGGTTAACTAGCTTGAATATATTGTAGTTGCAGAGATGGCTTGAGAGTAACGGGTACAACAATGAGATGGATACACCAAGATATAATAATACACCAAGATGTCATAATACACCAAGGTGAAACTAGATTATGACATCTTGGTGTATCCATCTCATTGTTTCACCTTAATTTCTAGGTAATACGATAACACCCCCTAGGTCACTCATGATAATGCTACTTTTATTTTCTCCTTATAATGTCAAAACATCACTCTCTTGTGAACTGATAGCCAACATGTCATCAAAATTAACACCCATTATTAACAAGCATTTTGCACCCCCTTTCTTGTGGGTGGCCTGCTCTTGTGGAAACTTTTCTTAACCTAAAGCTATCATCATTTATCTAAGTGTGCATTCCATTCCCTTGAAGCTTGTTTAACCCATAAAGAGCCCTCCTCAACTTGTAGACCATGGGTTCTTTACCTTTGACAGCAAAAGCATCCAGTTCGGAAACATATACTTCTACATTCAATTCCTCACTCAAAAGTACATACTTAACATCTAAGTGAGATACCTTTCGGCCTTCTTTTACTGCAAGTGCAAGAATTAACCGACCGTTTGCAATCTCATGGGGTCAAAACTTCTTCGTAGTCAACACATTTCTTTTGTACATATCCCTAATTATCATATTTTCAGAGAATCAATGATAGTTAGAAGAATTGTTCCTTGTATTCTCGATGAATCAACATGTTCAATTGGTTATCTTTGTTTCTCGTCTACATCACTTCCGCACCCTCTCTACCCCTAAGTAGCATGCTTTAAGTGAGTCCAGACCTCTTTTCCGTTCTTTTTATTTACCACTTGTAAAGATTGTCCTCTAGAATTGCTTGAGAGATAAAAGCTCTTACCAACTTACTCTTCTTCTCATCCATGGTCAACCCAACTGGTCTACAGATTCCCACGATCTTTAAATGCCCAAAACTACATCTACCATGTTTGCCCTATTGGTGTAGTCTATGGGTGCTAAGATAGGACACTAGAGAGTTAAGGATCTTGGTTCTTTCGTATTGCCAGAGGTTGTAGCGGCAATAGACATGGTTTTGAATCGGATATACTTTGGCATACATAACAACACAGACTCTAATATGAAGTGTTGGTTTATATGATGTGTTTTAGAAAACAACAAAGAAATGCACTATTTTTTTTGGACAGAAGTTAATGTTTATTGGAATTTTTAAAAGGCTTAAAAAAATATAAGAAAATGCTACAACTCAGCAACTGTTGCATCTACTTCTAAATAAAAGAACATTGCTAACAAGTTTTACAAGATACTGAAAACAAACTTGGTTACACATAAGGATAATGGTTCAAGAACTAAAGGATATGTTAACCAAAAGTTTGAAGACATGTACTTACCTAGAAACAGGTTGAATGGGATGCTAATGGTGGCATTTGGACTCTTGAACATCCAGGTGGAAGTGTAGGTGAAACCAGTTGCAAAAATGAGAGAGATGAAAGAGTTTGTTCTCTTACAAGTGTGAGATGAAAAGTGAATATGCAAGACCCGATCGTCGAGGTTAAAGGGAGAGAGGGGTGTTGCATGCATGAGGATTGCCATGGTGATTCCATTCGGCTTTGCCTCGCCTAAAGGGACAAAGAGTGCATGCATAGGTTTCCGTTCGTGGTTTGGTATTCTTTAATTGAATGAGACAAGACGAGATAATGTGCAAGATTTTCTTTCTGATCTTGCAAGTAACCTCCATCCAATTAGGGAGTCAAGTTTTGGCTTAGAGTGCGGGTGTGTTCTCTCGAGAACTCCTAACTGGGTAGTATGTGAGTACACGTTACCTTCTTGACCGTTTGATCGAGTTATACAATCAGATATCAATAATGTGATGAGAAGTATTCCTATTGGTTCTAATGTTGTGATATGACACTAGATAATACTCCAATTGGTGCATCATATCAAATGGGTTCAAGGGTTTGTGCTAATCATCTATTGATCAGTTGTAAAATGCACACTTGTGTATATTTGTTTATAGGACTCATAATGGGGTAACAATGTAACATGTATTTGTATACATGTTACAAGTCTTATGTGTATATGTTCATGTATATACATTTATGATGTGGTGTTATATAAATATACATACGTCATACGCGTACGAGTTGTGACACTCTATCTTACGTAGAAGTCAAGTTATGCTTATGTTTTGAACATTAACTTTTCGAACAAGCAAAAGAAGACGAAAATGGTAGCTTAGTTTCTTAAGACAGATTTCGAGGTGCTCAATTTTCATAAATCTATGGTTATTACACATCCTGATAATGACAAACTCCAAGACCACGGATACTCGTTCAAGAGACTCGATTAATATAGCGTCGTTTCAAATGTTAATAAAGCTACAATGGGTTGTTTCCTCGCTAACTTATATAGCTCACAATCCAAACACGTTACCATATCTTGCTACCTCTGATGCGGTCCCTACATCGCGCCACCATTTATCCCCGCCTGTAATGCTGCATTGCTGTTGAGAAGCTGCATTCCCTCTTCACCCATCTGCTGCACTTCTGCAGGTGACAGAATCCTGATGCATTTCACACATCCTACAAACTCCCTGCATTTCGACAGCATAAGTTAAACCATTAAACAGTCGTTGACTAGAATCCAAAGTACTATAGACGCAAAACTTACTCCCATGGATCGTCTCCCACAAGAAGAACATCGTTCTCAAAGTCCACATACACCAACTTCCAACCCGATCCTCTTGAATCATTAAGCAATCCTTCTAGCCCAAACATCTTTTCAATTTCACTACAGAGTTCATCATAGTTCTTGAAACTCGACACGTCGATAGACCTTCCAACCGAGCCCGCCTTTTGAATCTGCAATACCACAACAAAATGATAAGTTTTGAATCCGAACCCATGTTTCAAAAACCTCAACGCGCTTGTAAATTCATAAGTTATGAGGTTAGAGCTTGTCTTACCTTCGTATAAGTTCGTACACGAGGAGGAGGAGCAACTTGTTGCCATGAGTTGTTATTCAAAAGTGCACTATCATCAAATTCACCATTGCTAGAAGACGCCCCACCCGAATTATCGGGCAATTCTTGCATCGAATAAGCTTGAGAATCGACAAGGCTAACTGATGTGATTTGTGATTGAACGTCTTGACTCGAGCTGAAATTGTTACTAACTAAATAACTTGACGGGTTTTGGAACTCGATATCTTTCAAGTTGCAGAAGTCATCCAATACAGTACTCGAGACAGAAGGATCGACCACGGTGCTACCACCGTTGCTACCTTCGAAGTTGAGACAGTTGTATACATTGCCATTTTGAGGATTGTTGTGGCTCTCGTCTGATAAGTCTTTGAAACCATACATGTTTGAGGGACATGTGTTTGATTGTACAAAACATTTGGACATGTTATTCACTTGTGTGTCCCATGTTTCCTGCCCGAGAGTCGGGTACGAGTTCAGTGCATTAGTATCTGGGTAAGGGAACAGCCCGTTAAGACTTGAAGAATCAATCTGAGGCGAATCGAACTGTTGACCGTGGAGTATGCTTGAGTCAAACGGAGACAGTGCATTAAGAAACGGAAGCTCTTGTACAAGATTCTGTTGAGTGTTGAGCGGCTTCGACTCTGGTTTTACACTTTCTGATTGTTGGGGCTGTTGGGCTCCAGGAAGATTTTGGTGGTTGGGTTGTGGTGGTGTGTTTGGTGTTACGGTGGTTGTAGCGGCGGTGTTGGTGGTGTTTGTGGTGGTGTTGGGTTGAGTAAGTTGAAACTGAGGGCGGTTTTCAACTTGTAACGGGCTTCTGTTGGCAGGGAAAGTTTCTTGACCATTGGGTGAATAGGGTGTCATGGTGGTGTTAGCAACCTGAGGTTTCATTAACATCTTGATCAGCTGTTCTGGCCATAAGTTAGACATTGACGGGTTTGAAAAGTTTCCGTTCATTGTTTCAGGGGCACGCATGAAGGGCCGGCTTACCATATTGTCCCATTCAGGTTGTGTGCCTGATGATTATTATCACAATAAACGTCAGTAAAAAGCGTATTCAAGAACTCGTTACATAAAGTGAGATGAGTTAACTCACCTAGAAAAGCAGAATTAAATGGTCGTTTAAGACTCGAAGTGAGAGAAGGGAAAATGAAGAGGCTTTCAGGGGCCTCGATGTCCCACGGGCTCACTCTACTTTGCTTATCACCGCACCCGGGCTCATCCCACTCAACCTGAAGATTATGCCACTTAGAGCCGGGCCATCTTAATGGATCCACGTCGCTAATGCCAACAATGGTGCCCATGTATCTACATCCACGACATGATGATCAAACAATACTCCACATACACCGAAAATTTTATATATATGCATACACACACACATATATATATATGCATCATACCTGCGTTTTCCTGACTCCTCGGTTTCAAACATCATTCCAAACCTCATGCCAACTGAAAGTTGTGTCCCGTAGACTGCTTTCCTATACCTCGCCAATGGAATCACGAATTCAGAAGGACATGCTCTAAACAAGAAAGTAGTTGTTAAGATTTAAGAATACATTCTGAACTAAAGGTGTCTTTCAACCCATGATTTGTAAATGGGTCGAATTGGTTTTGTTTTATCTCAAACACGTCAAAATATTAAACAAAATTAGCTACAAGGGTAACGAATAAGAAAAGGTCATTATAAAAAATGTAGATTATTTTTTTATGATTTAGTTTTTTCCTATATTTTTTATAGAAATGGAGACAAAAATTGTTTATAAACTGTATTAAAAGTTGCCTGTTTTTATTCAAACCAATTTTGATCCATTACTGAGCGCGTCTGACCGACCCATTTTGCCACAACAATTACCTCGGGTTGTAGAATATTGTAAAGGGAGTTCGATTAGCAGCAGCATGAGCGGCAGCAGCAAGGACTCCAATGTGCATGCTATCAGCAGATAAAACCGACGATGGCAAAGATGAATTTTGACGATTTGCTCTTCGTACTCCCAATAATAATTGTGACTTCTCATCCCTACAAAACAATAATCACATAAAATATTAGTATTATTTTATTGACTGTTAAAATGGTATAATGTTAAGGGGAAATGTTTGGTGTCTTTAAATGTTTGTTTTGCCATGTCAATTTACATTCCTATTTCAGCAAACAAAGATAAAAGACAAAAATACCCAACGTAATCATATCATGTGAACAGGCCAATGGCCATGTTCTTCTTTGTTGTTTGCTTGAAGTCGTTGTATTACCACATGGTTGTTAATTCGGTTACATTTTAGAGTCAAAATCGGTAATTGACATACTCCCTCTTTTTGAATGGTTGTTAGTTCGGTTAAACATTGGGAAGTTTTAAACGAAGATTATTCGTTTACACAAGGTCTTGATGAAAAAGTATGAATAACTAAAAGTATTATACCTGATAAATAGAACAGCATCACCAGCTTTAAGCCTTTTCGCACCAACAAACATGCTCCAACCAGTAGTGAGTAGATGTCGCTTTGGCTGCCCTGTGTTGGAATACAAGATCTTAAATTACAACACCAAATCAGAATGGAAAAAATAACCCAAAAATCATTTTGACTAGTTTTTGTTTCAAAACTACAGGGTGTAACTGTAATCGAGCCAACTAACTTGTGAACTACTCAAGATTGGGTCCCAACAAGCTCAAGTCGAGCCAAATTTAAACACATTCGAGCGCAAGCTTCATTAGATTGCATAGCCTAAATGGAAATTTTATTTTTATATAGTAAATATATTGTTAATTAAAATATTATTATATATAATTATTATAAAAATAGATATATTTATATTATATATCTATATCTATACTATATGTAAGAAGGGCATTTTAAGATACTATTAAATTAAGAACACTTACCTCACTTAATGCATAAGGTACAACCATTTTTTAGGGTAAAATATTATTTTTAACATTATTTACAAATTACCCCTTACAATTAGTTACATAATAACCTTATAATTACTATAAATTACATAAAGTTTTACATTATCTACCCATAAACCAAAAAAAACTTAATTTGTTTTAAGATTTCTATTATATCAATGTATCATGTTTAAAAACCTTTTAATACTACAATCGTAAATGTGTATATTTTAAACGTTTTGGTGTAATTTTATTTGCTGCCGATATGTATTTTGTATGGTACAATAAGTTAATGCATAAATATACAAGTCGTCATGCAAAATCCAATTGTTTGGTGTTTTAAATTTTAGCTTAGAAAAAATATAATAAACCTTTGTTGAATTGCTATAAGATTAACAAAAATTAGAAACTCGTGTCGGATGTAAAATGTTGCCCCGTCAATGTAAAATGTTGCCCCGCCTATGTAAAATGTTGCCCCCTCGTATTGCGCGGGCACCCTTCTATATATAAACAATTATACATGTATATAAACAAAATAATTAAATTATTTGATAAATAATAAATAAGTTAAGTTCAAGCTTTAGGTGTAGAGTATGACACAAGCCGAGTTTGTGCTCTCTTAAGATAACGAGCTTAAACAGGGATTAGCTCATTTAAATTTAATCACAAGACTACCCTTGATGTAAAATTAAACAGATTGTTTGCTTTCTTTCACTTCTTACCCAAATTAGAACCCAAAAAAATAACTAAAACATTACACTTTCTTTTCACTTCTAACTCAAGAACACAAAAAGTAATATATTAAACGCTTACCGCGGTATATATGACGGAAGGTCCACGTGTTATCATGTAAATCTCGAACCGTAAGCTCTTGAGTTGGAGGTTGCATTGAAAAATCCTGAAGAAAAGAAAACCATGATCAAACTTGTAATATCATTTAAAGCATAACTCAAATAATGATTTTATCTATGTTATCATTTAGAAAAATGAATATTACCAACTGCGGAAACAGTTTTTCTGCGGCTCTACGAGGTACAGAAAAGCCACCATGAGTGCTTGTATCACTTGGAGTCAAAGTCTTGCAGAAGAACTCATTTGGATGCCTACTCGGTTTCATCCCGAAGTCTGGTATAGGTAGAACATCTTTTTCCTGATCCTCAAATAAATTCAACCAATATTTAGTCATAAATTCAGAAATTTAAATTATTATGTTTATAAAATATATGAGTAACTGAATTTTTAAACACAGATGGTTGACTTTATCTGAAAAAGTCATGTGTGATGATGTTTAGTTTTAATTTACATTTCTATGATGTGAACAAAATCGCTTGTTTCTTGCAACATACGGCATTCACTCGAGTTAGAATATTAGACTTCAGTTTTGATTTGCCTTCAATAAAACATAGAAGTGTTCATATTAAAATTTGAACCTTTTGCCCTGAGAAAGGGACATCTTCAACTTTTGAGGTTAAGTTGACTCTCAAAAGTCAAACTTTGACTTTTCTTTCCTAAGAATGTATTTACATAACTCACCGAATTCACTGGTCGAAGGCTCATTTGAGCATAGATCTCATCGGTATCTTTATCTGCCTATATAAACCACCAAAATAAGCAAAAAAGATTTAAAAGGAAGGCATAATAAAAAGGGCAAATTGTATATAATAGATGGGAATTTAGGGAACATACATGTAATGTTACATTTAAAACTTGACACAACAATTGAGATGGAAGATTCGGATAATTAGGAACTTGTGATGTTGCCGTTCTATTTGTCGAAACCGCAACCTGGTAAAGACAACTCTGTTAGCCAGATCCTTGACATATGATTATAACTACAAATAATTGTAAGGGTTTGAAAATAAAATTACAAAAATTCTGTCAAAAAGAATGGTTATAATGTAGTCAAAATATTTGAATCTATCAAAATCCAACTTCCAAGGGACCACCTTCCATGCAATTATTAATAACACAAACCTAAAAAGTGTAAATTGACCTAAAAATCTTCAAATAAAAGCCATGGGGAGACTATTGATGCCCACTACTAAGGACTTATAAGGGGCACATAATTAAAACTTATAATGGATGTGAAACATGATGTCGAATAATATAGGTTGGTTCACTTGTCTTTTGCATTTAAATCTCAAGATTTTAGTCATAGTGAAATAGGATGTAGGACCTGTGGGAAAAAAAATTATGTGCTACATATGTATCAAATATTTAGTGACAATGTATATTTTCAGACCGGTGACACGACCACGACAAACCTGAAATAAAAAAGAAATGTGGTGATTTGAAGTTGTTTTAAGCTTATATGATTACCATTGTGGTTATTTCTTTCACCTAATATTTATTGGAATTTTGGTTAATAGACATCAGAAAGACCTCTGTACATGATGTACAAAATACAAGATGCATTAACAGCGAAGTATACAATACAAGATTGCAATATAAGCAAAACCGGCTGAAGTAAAGGTAGCTAAAGCCAAGATTTCAATTCAAGCAAAATGGTTAAAGTGAAGGTTTCATATAAAAATAAAACAAAATTTTGCAAATTACTCTAGAAATTTGTTCAAAAGACTAACTATTTGGACTAACAACAAATTACACAAAAGAATTGATGGGAATCAAACCTGTTCACTATGTCCTTGTGGGAAGTAATAAACAAGGCTTCCAACCTGTGGCAGGCTCACCAATGGGCCAGCACAAGCATGCCATAGCTCAGAATTTATTGGCTTCTTCATCACTGCACCATTCAACCAAAAACCCACAATCTTTAACTAAAAAGATCAAATTTTTGAACCAAAATTCTTGCAAAATGTAAAGAAATAGCATATTTATACCAGAATGATCCTGCATTTCCTTCAACAATTTCATCTCCTCAAGCAAATTGTGCGTCCCACTGTTGACACCTGTAGAATTAAGCTTCTCTTGAATGGTGGTCATACTCCAATTCCTCTCTACATCAACAACTTCAACAAGAAGAACATAAGACCCTCTTCATAATCAAACAATCATATCATATCACAACTTCATAACCCATCTCACAAACATCATAAAGATCCAATCTTGGCCCAAATTTTGACCAAAACTTTCAAATTTTGACCAAAAAGAACCAACCCTTGTCGCATTTCAAAGAAAGAAATGAAAGAAAACAAGCAATATGATGTGCAATTTAGGGGGCAAACACAGAGGAATCTAACATCCAATCCAAAGAAACACAGAGAATGCCCCAAAAACACACTACCAAGAAACATAAACCTGCAAAATCTATGTGGGGTAACTTGTAATCAAAAGAAAAACATGAAAAAGAAGGAAAAAAGGTCTGTTTTTTTGCATCAAAGCACGCCTACCAAAGCATGAGGAGTGCTCTGTCTATGAGTGATTATAGGGACCTCCATGGAAAAGCAATCACCTTTCTCTGAAAGTGGTCATTATACTGATTTTCACTCCACAAAAAAACAAAATAAAAACACACACAACACCTTTGAAAAGAAATTTTAAATAAAAAATGAAAAAGAGAGTGCATATTGGGTTGATTACATTTGCAGCTTTAAACTCTGAGATTTCAAGATTCTTTTCAAGATTTTTAAATAATTTTTTCCAGCCAAAAATTCGGCAGATACAGAGAAAAGAAAAGAGTATAGATACACGAAAACGAACTCACACTTTCATGATCAGAGAGAGAGAGAGAGAGAAAGAGATTATTTAAAAATTGGTAGTTAACTTTTATACATCATCTGTGTAGGAAAGACAAAGTTTTCAATCTACTATAGATTCAATATACGGAAACCGGCATATCTATTTTTTATTTTTTATTAAATAATATATTGATATTTAAATTATATGGTATACGTATTGGAGAATATATGACGTTGGAATATTTAATATAACGAGTTAATATGTAAATTATATTATGTTTATTATTACAACAATATTATAACAAAACGAATAATGATGTGAGCTTGATTGTTTAGTTATGTATATATACTTATAAGAAAAGAAAGACTACATTTTTTATATTAGGAAAATGTACATAATGAATTGAGTTTAATAGTATTTATTCACAGTAGTTTTCTATCCACGTTTGTATGTTCGTATAATTATTCTTATTATTAGCGTTGGTCGGTGGGGTTTTTTTTTTCTTTTTTTTATGTTTTAATTTTTCTTTTGTTTTTTTTGTTTGTGGTTTAATTTTTTTTTTTCTTTTTTTTGTTTGTGTTTTAATATGGTTTGTTTTGGGTGTGGGTTCGATTTTTGTGGGGTTTGGGGGTGAGGTTTATATGTTGGTTTTTTGTGTCCGGATACGTCTCTTTGATGTGTGTTTCGATTATGTTGGTTGTTGTTGTCTTTCTCTGGGTTCCTATTTTCTTTTTTCATTATCGATACTCTGACGATACTCGCTATTAAGGTTTGGGTTTTTCTTTTGTTTGCTTTTTTTAAGGCTTTGGTTTTCGTCGGTTTTCTATTTTTGACTGTCGTTTTCTTGCGGCTTTGATTTTCGTCTGTTTTGTGTATGGTGTTGTATTTTGATTTAGTTTTGGGTTCTAAATATTCTTGTGTGTTATAGATTTATGGTTTTGATGTGTTTTACTTTATGTGCTTTATTGGTTTAAGGTTACGTTAAAACTCGCATAGTCGCGGCATCGCGCGGCAGAAAAAACTAGGTATAATTATAAGGCATCATTTCTTAATTATATCTATTATATATTCAAAAAAATTTACATTTCATTCCTTGTCGTTATTTTAATTAAATAGTATCTTTTATTTATTTTTTGATATTGTTTATCCTTAATTGTTAAGTATATAAAAAATGTATGGTTATATTAACTCTAAACTATAACATTTTACAATTCCAAACCGCTAAATGACTTTAAATCTATACCATATATTTAACATGATACTGAAATATTCAACCACTTAGTAGAGACATATTTTTTACATATCTCGAGCTAAAGCAAATGATTGTTTAACTTACACATGAGCCATCAATCTAGTCTGTCCCAGTTAAAGTTGCGAACAAATTTAGTTTAACCGGTCCATTTCGTTTTAACCTAAAGGGTTCAAAGATTAAAACATTCTCCTCTATGAATGAACAGATTTGATCCAATCTGATTTGTGCATATTAATCAACGATCATTACAAATAAATAACTTGAGCTGATCAATAAAAAAGAAGAAAGCTGAAGTGATAAACTATTTTAGCGATGATCATGACAATGATATATTTATTATAATGGCGATGACGATAATTGTGAGGACAATGAAACGGTGATGACGATTTTCGTTCAAACAAAGAGAATGCTTGGAATTTGTGTCAAAATAGTTGTATCACTCAAAGAGGGTATAAATGAGGTATTTATATGTTTACATATACTTTGTTATATTATTATGAATTAACAAATGACTAAGCTCCAACTAAAAGGTTGTAAGTTAAAATTCTGTAAGGTGAAGGTTATGGTATATTATTAAAAAAATAATATAAAAAATAACTAATATAAGTATATAAATATAATCATATATATAAGTATATAAATATAATCATATATGATCATAACTTATTATTGGGTATATAATGTATAATCGTACTTGATTTAGCTTCAACTTTACGTAATATTATATAAGTACTATAATTCTTATGTAAAATATGACACGCGAGCTTACCTCATACGCATGTAAATTGTTTCGTCTATTAGTTAGAAGCTTGGCTGCTTTTATGTTATTTTGTGTATTTCACATTTGTTCGCGTGTATATTTGATCGTATTAATGAATATATTTGAGATAAAATTATTACCTAAATAAATTGAGTTAACCTTTTTTTTCTTTCCTTGTCACCTTCTTTTACTAAAAGTCGGGTAATATTTATCTCTAAATGTAACATGTAGTTAGTAAGTTTGACAAACTTTTTAATAAATAGATAATAAAGGGTTTTATAATAAATTAAATAGTAATAAACATTATCCCCCAACTTTATTATGGGGTACAATCTTGAGTATCATAAAAGTTTAATATGTAAATAAGTTTGAATCCACTCTTCTCTACTTTTTAATATTACACGGATAAAATATCTTTATTTTATTGTATAACTTTTGAGCAACTTGTATCTATATTTTTTTTAATTAAAAGTTATTTTTAATTTTGCTCCCTAAGATTTAGATTTGAATAAAGTAGTTATTTTTCTTTAGAAGATTATAATTATTATCTATCTCCAAAAGTTTTACATGTTTTTTCATTTCACTCCAAAAGTTTCATTATTTTGGATACAACTAAAACAACTAATGAAACTTTTGGATTTAAACTGAAACAAATTATAAAACTTTTAGAGGTACTAATGTGTTTTTAATCTTTTAGATAAAAATAATTATTTTTAGCAAACTTTAAGGAGTGAAATTGAACTTAATTCTTATATTAATAATACAAAATAATTATCAAGCCAATCTTTTAATGATAGTATTAAATGTGAATGATGTTGTATATTCTTTCCAAATTATTATATAAATATTTAATAAAAACATGTTTCCTTTTACTAAATATGTAACATTTTTGTAACAAAATTTTATGAACAATGAAGTTCTTTTATACAAAGAACTTTTTTTAAATGATAGTGTTTAAAAATCAGTTTTAAGAAAATTATTTTAAAGATGAAAGTTTTAAAAATTGTTGTTATTGTTTTATTACTTGAGATAGTTGACTATACATAATTTTAATCGTATCTTACCTCAGATAATAATTTAATTTATAAATATTGATTACTAGTTTTTTATTTAATATTTTTTATTCAACCCCATATAAATACGAGTTTCTAAACTAGTAACAATATATAAAACATAAGAAAATTTTAAATGATAATTCATACGATACTGCTTTGAAATTAAAGAAATTGTATTACCAGCATGAGGAACTAGAAACAAAAGATCAATTTATAGTATTAAAGAAGAATAACATACACAACAAATGAATTATTATTATTGTAGTTATTATTATAAGAATATGGTTTAGAATTTAGATGTTAAGATTGGTGTATTTGA
Source organism: Flaveria bidentis (assembly GCA_018326385.1). Classification (NCBI taxonomy): domain Eukaryota; kingdom Viridiplantae; phylum Streptophyta; class Magnoliopsida; order Asterales; family Asteraceae; genus Flaveria; species Flaveria bidentis. The sequence goes on from BJCM01237008.1 coordinate 20,982, forward strand.
GGAATATGAAAATGGAGTTGATGGGAAAGGGAAAACGTCTGGCAACATACGGCGCAAAATAGCACGTGGGTTACGAGGAAATGTAAAAGGGCTTCTTTCGATATGCCTTTTTCAGGGATCGCGACTTTCAAGGCTTTTTTTTTTTTTTTTTTTTTTTTTTTTTTGCTTTTCGATTTTTGAGATTTTTTTCATTCTACCCCCCGCATATTTCACACCTTTTACATGCTACTCCAATCCAACGGTATTCACACAAACTTGCCCTTTATATCAGTCTTCTTGGAACATTAAAAAAAATTCCAATTATCTCGGTTTTAATTTCTAAGTTTTACAAATTATCTTTAATTCACTACAACCGTTTATTTTGTATTTATTATTCGTCTGAGTTTTACAAATTATTTTTATTTTCTTTCTTTTAACTAACGGTGTTAACATTTTCTTTTGGATTTAAAAAAATACCAAAATACCCCTTAGTGCTTAAATAATTTATAAAAAATATCATAATCTCACTTTTTAATTTCTCTCTCATACTCTCTCTTTCTTCTTTCTTCACAACACCACGCACCACAGCCACCACACATCGCCACATCTCACACCGTCGCCCCTGCCACCACCCCCCCAACCTCCCGTACATCATATACACATCATCATCTGTTATTAGGACGGAAAATAAATTTGTAAAATATACAAAGGTGACATCCCACAGCCTCGCATTGTCAAAAACTGCAAACACTAGAAAATCATCAGACATTATGATCTAGGTTGAGTTTGATATAGGGATTCTTTGCAAATGTTATGAAAAATATGATGAGGTTTAATATACTCTAGATATAAGAATACATGAAAGCTAATTGATGTATCTAATAGAAGTAATTTGTTGAAGAAGACAATGATTATTTATGAATGTTGTGAAATCTTGAGTTTCTGTGAGTATAAATTGGTTTATCTCTAGGGTTTGAGTGGAATGTAAAGAGAGTTGAAACAAGGGATTGAAGATGAGAGGAGAGAGAAATTACACATTAATGTTTTTGCCTAATGGATCTTATTACTTGGTGGTTTTGAAGGTGGTATGTGGTTGGTTTCCGGTGGTATGTGACAATGGCTAGTTTTCGGTGATTGTTGTGGTGGGAGGTGTTGAATTGTTGATAATGATGGTGGAAAGTGTGATAGATGATGATGATGATGTATATATGATGTATGCGAGGTTGGGTTGGGTATGAAGTGTGACATCCGTCACCTTAAGGTCCGTCAATTAACATAATTAACCGATCAACTTTTTCTTAACTATTCTTCCTCTTCTTCATGAACTCCTGTTGTGGAAATCACACTTGCTTTATTACCCTGGTGCTTGTACTTCCTTCGTGAACGTTTGCTAAACCTATACCTTTTACAAATTTCTTCACCATTATCACTAAATATATCATTTTTATATATAACCATTGTCATTAATAAAACCATTTTAAGTTATCAATTACCATTAAACACACTTTTAACACGAATATAACGAATACTTTTAAAGTCGTTTTCAACCGAAACAAACTTTGGGAACTCGGGGGCTAAGTGCAGGGACTAAATGTGCCATTTTGCAAACTTGGGATGGGTATAAAAACCCCATTCCCAGCCATTTTCTTCATCTTCTTCACTT
>BJCM01237030.1:0-11783 GCA_018326385.1 Flaveria bidentis
TTTGTCCTTTTTACACTTTTGGTCCCTTCACTTAGACCTTATAGCTTTTCTTTCTTTTATTCTTTATATTTTGTCTTTTAAAAATAACCGGGTGTTACATGAACAAAAATGGAAATATGGAAACTATCAGGGATTTGACCTGATGTGGCTAACTAACTTGTCTTCTGACGATGTCTACACTTTATACAAGTGGCCACTATTCTATGACGCGCAAGACATTGTACAAGCCCTCCAGTTCCAAAATGTGATAAGACTCTGCTTTGCATTCGAAATATATGCAGGAGTTACAAGGGAGGAGAAGTACAAGAAATATGAAGAGCTAATGAAAAATATTAGACAATAGATTAAACTAGGTCCAAGGGGGAGTTTGTAGATACATATGTACCTAGTTTATAAGCTTAATGTAAAAAGTCTTTCATGTCTTACATATATGTAACTGGATGGTTTGAATGAAATACAATGTGTGGTTTATGCTTATAATGTTTAATATTTCATTGATTATTGTGTGTTAACGCTTATTGAACTAACTATATAGGTTTGTGGTTGTTTGAATAGATCTAATTCAAATAATGATTGTGAAACATATTCATACTTAGTCATATGAAGTTCTTATGCGAATGGCCCATGCTAATGGACCATACGCATGAACAACTTCATGCTAATGAACCAGTCGCACAACTGAACCAGGAGACTGGATCAGTCACACAATTGTGACATGAGATTGACTTAGTCGCATGACTGAACACTCAGTCGTGCGAATGGATCAACCGCATGACTCAGTCGCACGACTGAACCATGCTAATGGTTCAATCCCACGAATGAGTAACCCTAACCTATAAATACCACTTAATTCGTGAAAAAAACACTTTGAAGAATTCGACTCATACACGTACCCTAGCCGTCAAGAACGTCCAAGAAAGCCAGTCCAAGTTCATAGATCGTTCTTGATCGATTCCTATTCGTTCTTAACGTTTAGATTAATCTAATATCGATCGGGTTAACGTTCTCACTGATTGGATCGCCAATCAAATAGGATTCCGCACTATTTGATTCGGTATACACGTGAATCAGTTAGTACTCCATCCAGTACACGGACCTCTAACAATGTGTGATCACATGCAAAAGTAAAGAATGGTTTTAATGAAAGTAAAGTATGTTTTATTATAAAACTAGAACTCACTCAGCAACCCTGATTTTTATGCATTTTCCAGTTGGCAGGTGAGCATTGCTGAGGATGGCGTGGGGCAGCTACTTGGCATTTTGGATGGCATTCTTCTGTTAATGTTTTTGCATTGTAATGCGAACGAACGATGTTTTGAAATGAATGATTGTATTAACTTGCAAAAGCATTTATAATGAAATGAAAAGTTATTTTGACGTTCCGTTGTGATGTTTTATGAAAGTTAAATGTAATTATATATTTTATGTGCAATGATTGACTAGTTGTGAGCGTCCCGGGAACGGGGCCTTACATCCAATCACCACCCACCAACCTGAAACCTCTGCACGAGAACCTACAAAGTCTCAAACTTCCAAAGACATTAAAGGAAAGAGGAAGTTGACTGTGGAAGAACTTCTAAAGGAGGAAAGGTTGGAGAAACTAAGAAGAAAAGGTAGACTCCCTTCTGGGAAGTTAGTAGCTGCAAGTAGCAAAGCAGTTGTAGCCAACTAGGAGGCCATCAATAATTAAAGAAGGGTGGAGATCATTGACATACTTGTCAATTTGGGTGCTACTAGTGAATATGTGCTCCTCTTACCACTTAAGGAGTTGGTTGAGTTGGAGGAAAAGGCAAGCCTGGTATGGAAAGAACAAGAAGAAGCAGGAAGGTTGGCCTTAGAGAAAGAAAGGTTGAGAAAGAAAGAAGAAGCTGACCAACAGCTTAGGAGTAAAAGGATAACTTTCCTAAGTTTCAGGGGATTATCCCTTGAGGAACTAACTTCTCACAACAATGACACGATCTTGTGGCTTTTCAAGAAAGAACAAGATCAAATGGAGAAAGAGAGAAAGAAGGCTGCCAGGGAAAAGATGAAAGAAAAGAAGAAGAAATAGAAAGAAGCTCAACTTGCGGCTGTCAAGAAGATGGGTAATAAAGCATGGATGAAAGATTATCTCAAGGCCCATAGCTTCTCCGATAAGCAATTTGGCCCCATGTCTGAAAGACCCTATAGTGACATGTCAGTGACATCAAGGCTAACATTCGCTTGGGAAGAAGGAAAGAAATATACAGAAGAGTACAGGGGATGACTTCTAAACCAACACCAATCCCACAACCTCAACCTAAACCTATTCCTTTCCATTTCCCCATCAAAACCAAGCCAACATCTAAGCTATACAATCCTAAACCCACTTCATCAACCATACCCTCTTCCTTATCCATTTAATCACAGCAACCACCACTACTACACATCTTCAAATCCAAAACACTCTTTAGAACCCAACCTTCATCTACCTAAAAACCACCCAAGTTATCATCTTAACCATCAAAACCTCTTTCCTTAGAAGAATTCAAGGAGATCAAGAGGAAGCTCATCGACTGTATCACTCTGAGCGATATCTCTTATGAGTAGGGGTCCTCATGTGAGTAGGGGCCCATCAAACTAACCTTCATTGATGGCTCCTCATGTTCTCTCACAAGATAACAATTCCTTGATCTACCTAGAGAAACACTGGACCAGGCCTTGAAACTCTTGGCAACCAACTCCAACTCCCTTAGGGAAGAAGAAAAGATGTTGAGAAGGAGACTGGTAACTCTATTGAATACTAGGAAGAGAGACAAGTTACCATCTCAATCACTCATTCCTAGAAAGAAAATAGTCTAGTGGAGGTTCGACGACTTTTCTCACAACTTTGTTGTGGAAAAAGAGAATGGTGAAATCAACAGGCTCAATGCCTCTTCTCTACTACACTCAAGCAGATTTGACATTGTAACATTAGCAGAGAAACCATTTTCTAATCCCTTTAACTCTGAGATAGCTGCTCACATCAGAATTCATATGAGCAGTATTTATCTGGGCGAACTAACTACAAGGGCCAAGATTGAAGAAGAGTTGAAGCTGAGAGAGAAGAATGAAAAGAAATGGTCAGTAGCTAAGGAAAAAGCCTTTCTTCAAATGGTTAAAGGCCCTGAATTGGAATCTATAGTTAGATGGGAGTATAACTACAACTCTCGTCAACTAACTCTCTTTAGAGGGACACAAAAAAGTGTAGACATCATTCAAAGTGACAGACTTGATCTGCCGTCTTCAAAAGATTTGTACAAACTTCTCAGCACCACATAAGAAAAGAACAAAGAGACTGATAAGTATCTCTTATCCTTGATGCTAAAAGTTTTGAGAAGTAGAAACAAGTGAGGTTTTGGTAGCATCTACCTAGGGGAGTTTGTTGGATCAAGTAAGGCAGGTGCAACCAACACTTAGAACATTTTTGGTACAACTGATGAAGAACTTCCGAAGGCAAATGCTAAACTTCCGAAGGTCAAGACTAACAGAGTTTCCGAAGAGAAACTCTAACTTCCAAAGATAAAGTCTTCCCTCTTCCGAGGATCAACATTCAGAAGAGTTTAAAACAATGACTTCCGAAGTATGAAGATTATCAAGCCTCGAAAGAAGAAGACTCTTCCGAAGTATAAGTGGATTCGGAAGTACTTGTTCTTCCAAGCCAGTTAACCTTCGGAAGAACCTACTATGAACCAGTGGACATAAATATGGTCCTTCTGACACTCCGCTGCAATCTTTGAGATACTGCATGGTGCTTTCTCACACCCATGTAGTTGACCATACTTTATTCCACTGTTCATTCCTTATTAGTTAGTACAGTCCAACTTTAGTTGGTGACAAAAGGTAAGTCATGGACATGTCATGACTACCAAATCTTAGATAGTATTTTATCTAAGATATCTTACCTTTAGCAATGTAGTATTTGCTTTAGTTACAGATTCCCAGCTGGTATCAAAGTATAACTGGCTATAGATTGTAGTATATATAGTTTCTCATTGTAACTCTATAAACATGCTTGTAAAAGTCATGTACTACTTTGAGTTGAGAATTAATATATACAAGTATCTTGAAAACCATTTCGTTGTGTTGTGTTTGCTTTACTTAGTATATAATTATCAATTCAAAGTGGATTCTGCATCATCAATCCAAGTGAGACTTTTGAGTTTGAGAGACTAAAATAATGTTGTGTGACAAAAACCGATCTTGCAAGTGATCCCTTAAATACTTTCACGTGATGAAGATCGAAGGTCTTTCACTGACGTGTGGTGGTTAGTGGAAATAGTCATATGTATAGTGTATGAGTTAGAAATGCCAAGTTTAGAGATCAAACCTATCTTTGTACCTTTTTATTTGTTTGTTATTTTCATGTTCCTTTGATTATAATTGTTCGGTTGAAGCTCCACAACTAATTATGTGTAACTAGGGGTGAGCGCTTAACCGATTAACCAAACCATAATCGAATTAACCGCATTAACCGAACCGAACAATTAACCAACGGTTCAGTTAAGGCATAACCAATTAACCGCACATTTCAGTTCGGTTTTGGTTTTGGTGTATAAATTAACCGAATTAACCGCCCCGAACCGAAGAACATTAATGTGAAAAAAATTTAGAATACTTCTCATAATTTTACTAAAATTTCATATGTTAATCTTATTAATTTATATTTTTAAAAGATATATTTACATAATAGGATTTCATTATCTATAGAATGAACCCCTAAATAAGTAAAAGTAATGCAAGATGCATGCACGCATTATTATATGCACACTCTGGCTTCGGTTTAAGTTTTAGTGGGATCTTAAAAACAAACCTTATCGTGAATGTTAATTGGAAGTAGGGATTATCTTGATTCTTGTGTAGTTACACTTTAATTGGCTATCTTGATTCTTACATTGCTATACACAATGTAATCAATAGTTTAAAAAAAATTTTCATTGTTAAATGACCAATAGGAGCGTGCGGTGTACTAACACAGAAACTTTAGAGGTGTTTGGCATTGTGTTTTACAACGGATTGTGTGATATGGAATAGACTTGTTATTAGAAATACTTTTTCTATGATAACTTCTTTTTATTCTCTTCTACCCTCCTCCTAATAGAAAAGAAGACGCCCTCTATTTTAAAGCCGGAATAGACATCCACATTTCTGTGCACACGCATTGACTCAATTGGGGGGGTTTTATTTTGTTGGGATATTTTAGTATATAATTTAGCAAGAAAATCATAGAATGTCCTTATTTTCATCTTTTTTGCTCAAAATTCAGATTGGTTCTTCTATTGGCGGCATGTTTGTCACAATACTAAAAACTATAATTTTTCTCAAATGAAGATTTACAACCGGAAGATGAAAGATACAAACAATCTAATTGAAGAAATCTAAGATCTAAAACAAACCATTCATAGAACAAGATAAGTAGATAAACGAGACGATCTGATAGATGTAAATACTACAATGAAAGACGACATCAAACCTGCATCAATGTGTTGCAGGTTGAATGAAGATCAAAGAAACTTTTTGTTGAAACAGATCGTAGCATCTATTTTTAGGAGAGAAAAGATAAACCTTCATGTTTCATCTCAAATCCCACATCATCTTTTTCAAACCATCTGTTACAGCTCATCTGCTCTATAAGCTACAAGCCCACTTTGAGCCCAGTTCATTTCACACATCCAATCATCTCATTGTGTCCACTGTCCAACCCAATCATGCAAAAGAACACAAGAACAAACTTATAAGAAAAACTATACTACTTGACATTGAATTGAAATAATTCATATATTTTAACCATGTTAAGTGCATTCTTTGTATTTAATATAGGGAGCAGTAGTATCAATCAGTTGGAGCTGATTTGGCTAGCCATTTTGCAAGAAAAATGGATTTTGTAAGTGAAATTTTATAGAATGATTAATATTTTAGAAAATCAAATTCTTAAAAAAAATTCTTATTTTGGTTCGTTTTATAATGTCTGTTTCTGCCTTCATATACACAGACAAGGAAGCTACGACCAAAAAAAAAAACTGCCGATAGTATAATTGTCTACTTATAATTTAACTTCATTGCACGATATAATATGTGGCGTCAAGAGTTAGGTGTTTTCCTATACCTGTAACCTGTTGGGTTGTGAAGGCTTTGGGCCGAACCGGCTTGGTTCGGGCCTGTTTATGTTTGGGTTGTGAAGGCTTTGAACGGTTCATGTTTGTGCTTTGTTCAACAAGCAGCATATGTAAAAGTTACTTTTAATGCAAACATAAACTTTGGTAAATCACGTCGTTGTCTATCATGTTGTAACGTGCGGGCTCAACAAATCTTTTCGCTTTGAATCTTAGTAAATATTCAACGGGTTGCGAGGGTTATTCTGGTTCATATTTATAGTTCATTTCTTTCGAACATAGAAACACACATGTAATAGAAGTGCAGCACACAAATAAGTCAAACATATGAAGAACTGTCTCTGCTTCAAACGGATAGGGGCAACTAGTTTCCAGGATCCGTTTAATCGATCTTAACCGATGAAAAAAATAGCGAACAAATATATTAGTAATATTTTTGTCAATCTCACTACAAATCAAAAGCATATACCGAAAGAATGATCTCCAATTTAACAAACAAAAAATCACAAGTCAAAAGAATACATATAGGAATCATTGATATTTATACTGCGTTTCTTTTGAATGTTGACACATACATGTAATAAAAGAGCAGAAAACATACAAACAAGATAAATATAATGCTGTTGAAATCTCTAACCTTGAATGAGGAACAATGTCGCTTCAAATGGTTAACATGAACCAGTATTCCGGTAGTCTTTTAGTCGATCTTAACTGACGAGAAAAGATAGTGAACAAAGTAGAATGATGTTATAAAGCCGATGGTGCCCGTAGACAACAAGATAGCAACTGCAATGATCAACGAGTAACCGAGATAGAGTATGGCAGATACCGGACCACTTAAGCTCTGCAACTCGAAAACCAAATAGTTTATCGAATACAAGAACACATAAAGAGAAACCGAACCCGAGGCATAAAAGGCTTTCCACCACCATTGCCAGTCCTCAACACAAAGATGCATGTAAGTGAGAACAACAGAAACTTCAGCACAAACAATGACCAGTAAGAGAAGAACCACCAGCAAAAACCCAAACACGTAATAGAATCTTCCGAGCCAGATGCTAGTAAGGATGAAAAACAGTTCAATAAACAGGGTTCCAAATGGGAGTGTTCCTGCACCGAGAACTAGCAGCCATGATGGGTATTTTCTAGCCGGGATCTCCCTAGCTATCTGGTTGGTTCGAACCGGGTACTGTAAGGGTTCAGCACGGGTCGCTAAGTATCCACCTAATAGGGTGAGTGGGACCGATATGAAGAACCAAAGTGATATGAGTTTGAAGTATAAAGATAGAGGAATTGCACCAGAGCTATTGTTTCCCCAAAGAAGAAAATTTAGAACAGTAAGGATGACAAAAACAATCCCTGGGAAGAAACATGCAATAGACCAAGATACAGATCTCCATCCTTCTGATGTACCTTTGATTATTCGGTGTAGATACACACCAGCATAACCGGCTCCCGTTCCTAAGAAAAGATAAAGGATTATCATTCCGGTTAGAAGCATACCTCGTGAAGCCGGTGACATAAACCCTAAAGCAGCAAATATTATAGTGACAATTGCCATTCCCATGATTTGGACCCCATCTCCAATCATTACACATAAGAGTTTGGAGTGATTTGGTTCGCGAAAAACATCACCAACAACAAGTTTCCATCCGGATAACTCTTCGTTCATTTGTGCTTGTGATTCTTTGTCAAGTTCTTCATAACGAGTGAGATCCCGTCTCACTGTTCTTAAAAAGATGACAAAAACAATACCAGCTAGAAAGAAAATCACCATGAGCGAGTTCAAGATTGAAAACCAGTGGACACGAGAGCCTTCCATTTTCAAATAAACATCCCAACGAGATGGCCATTTGGTGTCACTTTTCACAAACTCAACTTCATAAGTGAAAGAGACTCTCTCGTGTTCTTTTACAACTTGAGACTTCTCCAAATCAACTGGGCAGTCAACAGATGATACCTCATCATACTGATGAAGTTTTGCCATTTTTTCAGGGTCGTATTTTACACTACATGGAGAAACCTCAAAACCAACAATCTCATATCCTGAAGCCTTTTTCTCATCATCAGCTGTTGAAATTACACCCATACCCTCTTCTCCTGTACCAAGTATCTGCACACCTGTGCCTTCATATTCGTGTATGAAGACTTTAAACTTCAAATGATTGATTATGTAAACATCATCAGTGTTAGGAGGTGAGTATCCAACAGGGAATCCAGTCCACTGAACCTTATGTCCATTCTGGTAGGCAAATCTCATAGCAGGCAAATTGTCTAAAATCATATTAACTTGATACAAGTCATGAGTTCTCTGTTTTAAAAGCTTAACCTCATGTTCACTTAACGGGCGGGTTGTGCAGAGGAAAACAGACTCGTTGACATTCATTCGGAAACGATAAGGAGAGTTATCAATTTGGTCACCCATAAGAAGTTCTCCAAGATTCTCTGCACTTTTCTTTATTCCTCCAGCAGGTGTGCAGTATGGTAGACTGTAATAACTAAAGGGAAGCTCGGTCTCAATAGATGTTAAAGAATTAACTTTAGCAAATATTTCATTTCGTGTTGAATACGTATGCATGTAGCTTCCCGGTAAATAAAACCCATTGCAAAAACGCGAGACAAAAATCGCATAAGTGAAAAGAAGCCAATAAGTTCCTCTCAAGATCAAGGACAGAGCCATTGGTCTTAAGGAACACAATCCGATCTCTGAAATGCAGCTCAAGCTTAGCCACACGTGAATTAAGATTATCACAAAACCTACAAGGAACAAATTGATGATCAGTTCTCCTATTTGACTTTAACTGTTTACTACATTGACTTTTTCTTATGATTTTAGTTCTGTTCAGTCTTTACCTATAGAACCAAAATAAAATTGACAAACAAGTTGTAAGTAATCACATGTAAGTATCTAACAGACTTAAGTAAACACACTCGAACATCCTCTTAAAAAAAATAAGGGAATATGTCATCAAATAATAACCAGGTTTCTTCCTATGGAGTTCCACTAAAGTGCACTCGAAATGTTTTTTAAGTACAAAATCTACATGTTTCAGAATTGTTCTATTGTTGTGAAGTTTTTCTTAAATGGTCAAGAACAAGTGACCTCAATGGGAAGTTATGAAACTTGATTACTATTTAGTGATTATTCTTTTCAACTTTAATGTGTAGTAACGAGTAATATAACAAAGGGAAGTAGCTAAGCAGAACGAAAGTTTCATAACTTTTCCATTTAAATTCAAAACAACAAAACAATATTGAAACTTTAGTGGTTTTAGTGGAACGATATTGAAATTTGGTTACCACTTTATGATTTTATCCCTGAAATAATCAACTACATCATCAAATAAAAACTCACAGCAACAGTTGCAAGCAGAAGTGAAACAAACAGTACACCACAAGCACTTACACTAAATCACCTCAGAATTAAGTATTTTAGTAAGTAAATATTAGAACTATCCACATTAACTTAAACATACTGTTCAATCAGATCAATCAATACGTGTGCATTCCTCTGTTCCACAAGAATTATCTTCTTACATTTTATAATGACGTTAACTGCAAATGCAATTTCAACTACACTTCCTCTGCTCAATGTGCATTTACATTCAAAAACCAATCCACAAGTTAACAAATGAGCACATACTAATAAATTTACACACACAGATCTAACAAATCTAAAAACTCAAATTAACACAGATCTGGAGCAGCAACAGACAGATCAACAATCCGACAGTATCAGAAACCTCAAGAAATAATAAAAATTTCCTCAAAATCTACTTGCAGATTACGTAACTCAATTAATTTATACTGTGAGAAAGAACATACGATGAAGATTGAGAGATCAGAAATGCAGCATTGGTAGATCTGATAAGTTGAGAGTAATGATAACAGGGATGAGGAGGAAGTTGTTAGGGTTTAGTGAAAAGGATGAATGTTGATAGCCGGAGGATTTGAAGGGTGGTCGGTGAGAGTGTGGTTTCGAGATGGGATCAACTTTTTTTCATAACGTCGAGTGTGTGTTGCCAACCTATTATCTTTTTTATTTTTATTTTTTTTAAACGGTCAACGAATAATTTTTAAGTCCGGTTACTCGGGTAAATTTAATGACGAAAAGCCACTCACGCCCGCGAACACAGACAGCGCTAATGACCCGGCTCGCCCACCATTTCAAAAGAAACCCACCACCTAAAGGCACACTTTAGTAAAACCATTAACCCACTAGAAGCACATTACATTTTTATTTACTCTATCACACGTTTTATAGAAGAATGAAAAAATATGTTTTTTAATCGTTTAGAGAAACATTTAAATGAGACTCACAGCAAGAAACTACAAGAACTCATTATAATAAAAATAAGATTGCATCGTTAACTTAAAATATCAAAACAAACCCATGACTCCCACCTCAGGTTTTTTAGATTGGATCTATTGGCTACCCACATGAACGATAGTTCTTTGATATCTTCTACCAGTTTTGTAACCGACTTCATTCTCCCATTTAATACCTTGTTGTTCCTTTGTATCCATAAACAACATATAGCAGCCATACATATCATTGATATCAAATTCTGCCAATTTTTATCGCCCTTTACCTCTTGAAAACTAATTACTACATCTTGTATTGAGTCAAATGAAGTTGGAAATTTAATTTTACACCAAACTCCAACATGCCACCACACCATTCTCGCATAAAGACATCTCGCAAGGAGATGATCACCATCCTCTACCGCTATATCGCAATTTCTGCACATTTGACTAGGATTGGTTACTGTTTTCTTTTGTAACTCCTTCATCGTTGGAAATTCGTTTCGTCTATTGCTCGCTATGTGAAGACATTAGCTTTTGGTGGAACCTAACTGTTCCATTGGAGAATTAATCTAGGTTGGATATAATGCTTTGTTGTCTTTATTTTCCCTTTTATTAATGCTATAGAAAATTGGTAACCTTTGTCATTCTACCATTTCCATTGATCCCCTTAATCGTATGAACAAATGCGGATGAGTCAATCGTGCGATTGGACAAATGTGGATGAGTCAATCGTGCGATTGGACTCATCCGGATGGCTCAGTCGTGCGACTGAACATACGACTGGTTCAGTCGCACTACTGAACATACGACTGGTCCAGTCACATGGTCTATTCATACGAATGGTCCATTAGCATGGTCTAGTCGTACGAATGGTCCATACTCATGGTCCAGTCGCATGACATGATCCCCATATGTATGAGGGAACCGATGTGACTCCTAGCGGATCTGCACGCAGATTTTCAGATCTGCAGCCGCCATGGCTGCCAAAAACCCTAATCTAATGAATTTTACATGAACCGAAACAAAATAGACATCATCAGATTCGCAATGGTGATTAGAACGTGGTTTCGAGTTCGATTTTAACATAGAAACAACACACGTAACAAGATCTGAGCAAAACACAAAGAACACGAAGTGGGTTTAACGTCAAAGAACATGAAATAGATCCAGAAATCAAGAGCTCGGGTTGCTAGAATGATTGTTAGATCATTCTAGCAGTAACTCGCTCTGATACCAATTGTGAAGTCCGTTGGATCGGTTGACATCCGAGCGTGTTCTTGACGGAAGGAAACAAAAATCAAAACCAAGAGACAAACAATAGAACGAACAATAATAGAATGGTTTCATTGATAAAACCTAACGATT
>BJCM01237046.1:0-12122 GCA_018326385.1 Flaveria bidentis
CTGCCCTGTTCAGGCGTTTTGCCACTATGCAGGCGCATCAACAACACTTAGCCGTTTTGACACTTGGGCGCATGGGCACTAATTAGGCGCATGGCCCACTCTTGGGCGCATGGCCAACACTTAGGCGTCTGGCCAACATGCTGGGCGCATGGGCCACTGTTTAGGCGCATGGCCCACTCTTGGGCGCATGGCTAACACTTAGACGCATGGCCACTCATGCTGGACGCATGGGCCACTGTTTAGGCGCATCAGAACATTTTGAAATATTTTCTATGCTACTAACATCACCCGATTATCATTCTAACACTACCCAAGCACAGATCTAACATACCAGGGGCACCTAAACATGCTAAACATCAACACTAACCCATAAACCAACTCTAAAACATACATACATACATACATCATTTTTTAACATATGGCTGTAGACTCTCGGTTACTTGAAAACATTCTCTTGGTATGCATAATAGCCCCAAACAAGTTGAAAATCAGTAAAAGAGGGGTTCTAGAAACTCACCTTGAGCAGCCTTTGAGCAACCCCAAACACTTCAAGTTCGAGACCCACCTTCAATTCAGCTCTTAAATCCCAAAAACAAACACTAAACACCAAGAACTTTGGTCAAGAACTCGAAACCCAGCAGAAACCGAGCTCATATAAGAGAAAACTCACCTTTGCAGCTGCTTCTTCCTCTTTCTCTCTCTAGAACCGAGAGCTTTCTCTCTCTTCCTTCTTCCTTTTAGCCGAATGAAGATAGTGAAGAAGGGATGGGCGGCCATGCCCCTTTAAACCTTAAAATAATAAGGTTTTGTACCATGTACACTTTATCCCCCTCCACTTGTGCTTATTGTCTATTCTTTCTATTTACCTTTCTTTTATTTTCGTTTAAATAAAACTTTGGGGTGTTACATTAAGTTGCAAAGAAAAGCTAACTATACAGTTTAGATTATTTGTTAAACCCCAAATCCCTATATGAAACCTTAGATCTCAAGTCGACCTTAGAACTTTAAAATAGTTTATTCATTTAACTTAAGACACTTATCCTTTGGTTGACTTGTGAGGTTAACTCACAACCATGTGAAAGATGGGTCACTGACAAGAAAAGATAGTAATAAGACTAATGAAAAACAACTGTTGAAACAATTAAAGAAGAAAAGCCTAAATCTTACAAGAACAAGAAAAGGAAGGCTAAATCTCATAACTTTGGTGTACCTAGTTGTCCTAGTTAACCAAGTCATTCCAACATTTCAATTGGCATTAACCAATCACCAATGAAGAAGCCTTACACTTGAACCTTCCGCAACGAGACATTTGAAATATCATCATCCTGCTAACGCACACCACCGTCTATGCACTAACTGTGTTCGTGATGTCCATACTTTCAACGCATGCAAGAATGTTGTTAAGGCTACAACCCATGGTCTCAAATTAGGTTTCTTTGTTTTCAAAAACACTCAAAATCTAGGAGACATTATCTCTGTGGCACAAAGTTGTTGTATAATCATAAGATTATCTAGCATATCATCAATCAAAAAGAACTTTACATGATGCAACGATGGGTCAAAACTTAACGACTACGACTACGAGATTCGCTACAACCCTAGAGAAGCGAATGTTGTAGCCAATGCATGAGTCAAATAAATTGTGTTATGCATAACTATGCAACATTTCAATCTGATCTCAAAACCCGTATTCTTGAAGCTTAATATGCTTCAGTCAGTGAAGGCAACATATATGATAAAATATGATGTGATGTTGAACATCAATTGGAAACCAAGTATGATGGTCTACTTCTTAGATCGTCTTTGGATTCATAATCGTGATAATCTCCAAACCATCATTATGAACAAGGCTCACAAACTCATTATTCCATTCTTTCCGGTGCAGATAAAATGTGCATGAATCTTCTTAATCAATATAAGGGGCCCGGTATGAAAAAGGGCATGGCTCTTTATGTGTCCAAATGACTTGCTTGTTCAAAGGTCAAAGCTAAGCATCAATGTCCCTTTGGATTACTTTTTCATCCTAAAATTCCCATGTAGAAGTAAGAAAAAGTTATCCATGGATTTCATCATAAAATTGCCTCATACTACAAGTGGTTGTGATAGCATTCGGTTAATCGTTGACCAATTGATTAAACCAACAGATTTCATACATATTTGTGAGGATTAGAGAGTCGCTAAATTGGCTCATATCTACATAAATGAAATAGTCAGTCATCATGGGTATGCTTCTAAACAAAATCTCTAATTATGATGGTCGAATCAAGCCTCTTATATTTTCTTAAACAATATGATTAAAATAAATAGTTATACAAGACATATGTTGACACCAAGCCTAATGTAAGTATCCATTAATACAAACTCTCACCGATTAATATTGATTTTCAAATTTCTTATTTTCCAAAAGTAACATATATTTTAATTTCTAGAAACTTGAAATAATTTAGCAATGCTTTGTATTAAAAAAATTGCAAAAATCATCTCGGGAATTCCGACTAAACGAACAAATAAGTGGACTTAATCCGTCAATGGCGATTTCGTTGGTAAAATAGGCATTGTTAATCCATTGTTGAAGGACACCTCTTTTTAAACACATATAACTCGTGGGTAAATTTACTGTTAGGTTCTATTGAAAAAAAATTAAGTTCTAACATTGGGGTAGTTGTCGATGATACACTCTCTTGGTAATCCCTCAATGAATTCTACTAATACCTACAATTCTCTCGTTAAATTTCTCTAATAACCCTACAATAAATTATTTACACATTCTATGTTTTGCAACACATATCACCAATGGATTTATGATGATGCATAGTTTTCACAAGTCATTTTATTTATTGCTAATAGTTCTTTATTTGCTAGTGTCACTACTACAGAAACAGGTATTTCTTACGGATTTTTTGCTATGAAAAAAATTCGCAGCAAATTTGATTAGGAATAGCTACGAACTTGCTATGAATATATTTTGCTACGAATTACCTACAGATATACCGTAGCAAGGTGTGTTCATAGCAAATCCATAAGAAAAATTAATCAAAATTAATAACATTAATATAATAAAAATCAAATTAATAAAATTTATAGCAAATCCATAGTAAACTTAATAATTAAATTTCAGGAAAAAAATAATTAGTCCAGCAAAATCCGTAGCAAAATCCGTAGCAAAATCCATAGCAAAATTTGTAGCAAAAATAAGAAATACATTTAAAATAAATAATTTAATATAATTCCGTAGGAAGATCCATAGCAAAAGTGAAAACATACGTATTTAAATAATGAATAAAAAATTTCTTCATGAATTCCGTAGTAAAATCCATAGCAAAATAAAAAATCCGAAATGTATTAACAATAAATATCCATCTCGTAGCGAAATTCGTAGCAAATCAAGAAAATAAATTTTAAAATAATTTAACTTAGACTTGTAGCAAAAAATCATAGTAGGACAAATAAATAAATATAGGAAAAATAAAATATGTAATAAATCTTTAGTAAATTTCTTAAGAAATCAAAAATGGTAATTTTAGTAAAAATAAACAGAAGTTTTTTATTACAAATTCAACAAAACTATAACATAACATTGACACCGATCAATATGATCAATTAATATGAATTTATGTAAATTACAGATAATTAATATCAATTATGATGAAATAAAGTAAATTAAGTGGCTAGCGGAGATTGACATAATTAGTGAATAAGGGCCTTAATAGTCAACCAAAAACAAACAGTATAAATATTGAACATATTATATGATTTTCAAGCATGTGTAAGTGTGTTATTTGTATTATTTCCTAACATGTAAACTTTGAACACTTATACTTATTTATATATGCAAACTATAAAACGTTCACGAACTTATTTTTTATTATTTAAGAATAAATATAAGGAGTGTGTTGTTGAGAAGTATGAAGAGGATAATTCCTTACCCCCCGAACTTGACGTGGAATTATGGTCACAAACTAGTGGGGGGAATAAAAAAGGTAGATTGTACGGGACTGACAACACTTGTGACGCATATGTGGTGCTAACCGGTACACCATCAATGCCTAGTAGTGATCCACCTAGGAGAAGTGATGAGGTTTGTATTCTCTTTTAGTGATAGAAATTCGATGTATTTTAATAACAAAAAAATATATTTATTGTGATATTAATAGCTTATCGTAGTAAAAAGTAAGTATTTACACATATTAAATTGTTGTATGGAAATATGATCGTTTGTATGAATTAGTAACAACTAGTGGTGATAATCCTAACCTATTTGTTTTTAGTTGGGTTGATCTGGACATTATTTACATGGGTGCGGATAGACTTGTCAAAACAAAACCACTCATTATGTTTTGAGTCATTATGAGTCTAATTCTAACTTAGGTTAGTTTGGGCAAAGTACTTTTTTAATTGGTATTAAATGATCAAGATGGGTAATAGAAACTATAGAAATGGGTCAAGATGAATCATTCTTGTACAAACATACAATTTACTTGAATGAAATGCTTTATTTTAAGTCTTATTTGTTTGTAATTTGTTAAAAATAAGAGTTTTTAATGTATTAGATATTAATGTGTTATGAGTGTGATGTGCTAATTTATTTATTATAGGTGCAAATATTGAAAGAAAAAGTAGCGGAATTAGAACGTGATAAAGCAGAGAAAAATGCTATGATGCAGAAAATTGAAGAAAATGCAAGGTTATATGTTGAAATAAGTGAGAAACTTCGTTTGCTATCACAAAATCTACCACAAAACATTCCATCAAGTTAAGGAAGGAGTTTATGCTAGTAACCACTATGATTTCTACATTAATGTTTTTGGATGATTTGGATATTTTATACTATTTGGTTTGGGTTAATTTAGTGATGTTTTTGGATTTTTAATGTATTGCAATTGGATGTTGTATGCTTTTTGATTTTGGTTAACCTGTAATTACAATTGTATATATAATAAAGTTGTGGCATATATAATTTATAGGGAAAAGTTCAATAACATTATAAAAAAAAGAAATCTTTTAAAAAATTTAGACAAAATTCGTAGCTAAACCCGTAGCATAGCAAAAAATTGCAAAGCCATAGCAAGATTGGTACCAAAAGTATAACAAAACTCATAGCAAAATTCGTTGCCAATTCTATAGGCAAAATGTAGCAAATCTATAGCTAAATTTCATAAAAATATATGTAGCAAGATATATGTAGCAAAATCCTAGATAAATCATCCATAGCAAAATCGTGGCTAAAATTCATAGCAAAATCATAGCAAACTTTTCCATAGCAAAATCATCATAGCTAAAATCAAACAAACTCCGTAGCAAAATCCATAGCAAATATCCGTAGCCAAATGCGTAGCTAAATTAGTGACGCCAATTTTTATAGCTAAACCCGTTGCAAATATTGGTCCGTAGCAAAAATCCATAGCAAAACAAATTAGCGACGAAAGTATCACCTACAAACCAAAACCGTAGCAAATTCGTACCAAATACTCGTTTTGCTATGGATTCGTTACGGATTTGACCGTAGCAAATACCTTTTTCTGTAGTAGTGTGTATCTAATTGTGTTTGGTTACTTCAATTTATTTGACTAAAAGTATGATGTCCGAGATATGTAATTCTTAATCAAATAAAAAGTTTTTATGTGTACCAATCCTTCAATCACTTACTACAATGAGGTGATAGCTAGTTTTGGTACGTTTGTGGATATCATTATTACTAAACCCAATGTCTGCGTCGCGTTTACGAGTAGAAGAGTAATTGAACAAACATTGAAGGAAACAGTACCCGATTAAGAAAAAATTAAGATCACAGAAGATGATATTTTTGTGAAATCTATATCTATATTTATATCTATATTCTATATATTACAATAAATGAATTAAATTTTTACTACTTGGCAACTTATTGGAGCACCTCCCATTTGTTTTTCTGCCTAAACCCATTTAACCTGTTTACATGTGACATGTGGATCTTTGGACTTGTTTTTATGACCATGTTGTTGGTTAGTTCCTTTCGTCATCTCAATAAACTCTAATTTTGTCTTCACTTCTCCCTCATCTCTTCCCTAAACTTGTGACGCCACCAATTTTTTCAATTTCTTCTTTTACGCTTTCAATATCTCTATCATCGCCTTTGATTCTTCCTTCTTATGTGATTTCAAGTGGTGGCGATCACTAGAGATTAGAGATTTAGGGATTGATGGTTTGTGACACATAATTGACTTCAAAAAAAGGACCTTTTGGTAAATTCAGAAGTTTTGGAAATTTTCAAATAATATAATTTCATAATATTTAGATTAAAAGTTATGAAATTTTATAAAAATTAATAAAAAGGATTAAAAATTTATTTATAAGTTCCGATATTTATAAAAATTCTTTGAAAACAAAAAATATTATTTCAAATTGTTTCAAATCTAAATATATAACAAATCTAATTTATTATATATATAATTATAAAATTAACTATTTTTTACACTTTAATATTTAAATTCTATTTATTAAGTCATTATAAATTAAACATTTTATTCAAGTAAAATTTAATCATTATTAAAAGTTCAATCTTATTATGTAATCAATTTTATTATATTTTATTTAATTAAGTTACAAAGAAAAATTAATTATACAATTTTAAATTATTTGTTAAACCCCAAATCCCTATATGAAACCCTGGATCTCAAGTCAACCTTAGAATTTTAAAATAGTTTATTTATCTAACTTAAGACACCTATCCTATGGTTGATTTGTGTACTTCTATTGTAAAACACAATAATAAGAATTTATCCTATGGTTGATTTGTGTACTTCTATTGTAAAACACAATAATAGATAACAATAATTGTATATAATCTATAAAAAACACAATAATAAAAATAACACACTGTGTTATCTTTAACATTGAGTTTTGAAAAATATATGATTGAAAGTATATCATTTTGTATTTCTAATTGTAAACATAATGATCGATGAGAATTTATGTATCAATAAAAAAAATGACAAAAATAACACAAAATGATCTAGCACGTAAAACATAATTATAAATACATATAACAAATGATGTAAATTACATTACATAATAAATTAATATTTGATACAATAAATGTATTGATAGGTTCAAATGGATCGATCTGTGATTGATATCAAGCAATTGACAATAATATGAACAATATAATCAATACAAACAAATATCAAAAAAATTCATAGAGTTTTCATTGATAGTAGAAGGATTACAAAATGCAATTGAGAGAAAATAATATCTAAAGTCTTAACCTGCACAAATACAAGCAATCCTATTTACACTAATAACAAGAAACAAAAAAGGAACGTATATTTACATAATAAGTCCCTAAACTATGACAAAACTTATTTAAAGACTAAAATGCTAATCTTCCTAGGGTTCTAACAATACTACCCTAAGATTTGCATTTGTCTTCATCAAAAATAATCTTCTCATTCTTCTTTAATCTTGAACTTCGGCTTCTCTTTGTATAGCTCGAGTTCTCTAAGAGCTTTCATGATTGAAGACTTGAACTTCTCTGCTAAGATCCTTTGCTCTGGCTTGGAGTCATTTGACTTTATATCCATTGCTTCCATAACCAACAATGTTTCTTTTGTTAAACCTGCAATGTCTACACTAGCACACATCTCTATTGGCTTTGGATTCTCTTTTGGGTAGATCTCTAACACTCCCTTGCTTGAAATTCTCATGAACTCTATGTCTTTTATATCTTTCTTCACAATATTTTCATATGCCATTGCCTTCCTTAAAGAAATTCTTTCCATAGCAGCATTCATTACTTTAATGATTGTCAAAAAGTATCTTTTGTCGTTTTCTGCATCTACAGATGATACTGACTCAAAAGTTTGATTGGACAAGAATGAGATATAACTAGGATGAAGGAGTTTGAGTTAAAATACCCCAAACAAACTGATCATATCATTGTCCCAATCATCTAGATTTCTTACAAGCTTCATATGGAAAATGGATGGATCATAAAACCATCTCAAAATTGGTTTTGATGATTGAGTACCATCTATAACTTTCAATCCAGGATTTCTTACTTTCTCAAAATACTTATCACTGAAAGTCTCTAAGTAACAATCTTCCATAGACTCACTGGATTCACATTTCTTTGATTTCTTCTTTATTTTACCAAAATAACTTTTGTCCTCTTGATCACACCGAGTCTTTAGAAAGGCAGGCATTCTAGATATTCATCTATCAAGTAACTTCACAAAATTTTCTCCCCTTTCAGCCTTTGTGTTATTAATAAGAGGTAACTTATGTAATTCTTTCAGATCTTGCACCGGTAAGGCAATGATGCTAGAGTAAAAATGATAGACATCACATATTGCATTTACTCTTTTGATCAGAAAAGCATCAAATATCTCATCATACTTCCATGCTATAATCTTCACCACCTTTGATTTTTAGGCACAATCATTGCATTCAATAACTCTAAAACTGATTGTCCTGTTTGTAACACATTTCTCACAAGATCTCCAGCTGATCTAGCTTTATTCCAAAGTTGTTTTTGATCAATAGACACTTTGTAACCTTGTTTTTCAACATTAGGAAACATATCCATACGCTCTTTCCTGTGCTCATGAGATCTTCTTACTAACTCTATTGATTTTATCTCCTAAGGCTTTAGCATTTTCGTTTTTTTGGTCATTTCAAGATACTGAGGGTTATCAATATCTAGAATGATCATCTTGTTATACATCTTCTTAGTTTCTTGGAAACTCCTCACTAGCCTTCTTAAGGACTCACCTTGAAGCTTATTCAATCTTTTCCTTGGATAATTCTTTGACTGCAACCACATTCTCAAAGCAGGTATGCTCATATTATCAGGGTTTGGGTGGTGCACTTCTATCACAAGAACATCATCAATATTCAAGCTTTCATTCAAAGGTGTCTATTCTCCATGCTCAAGGCTTATCTCATTTGGATCTGCTGCAGCTGACGACTCTTCACACATACATTTCTCATACTCTTCATTTATTTGAGTCACTGTCAGTCTATCCAAATATACTCTATTATACTTCTTTCTCATCAAATAATTGTATCTGTTTTCAAAATCAATAGGAATATCATATTGTATCATTTCAACAAGAGAATCAGCAACATCACATACGTCTTCATCTTCTAACACTTTATCATACCATTCATCAGGCAAATCTGATTCAATATCATCAAGAGCTTCAATTCTTTGTTGCATTTCTGATTCTTCTACATTTTCACCTGTATCAGTGGTCTTTTGACCTTTGGTAGGAACTGAATATGTTTCAAGTTCATCCATTTTCCTTTTTCCTTTCTCTGCTTCAGTGAACTTTTCAGTTGTAGTTTCTGGAGGTTCTTGAACAGATTCTTCCTCAACAACAATTACTTTACTTTCCTTTACAGGATCTATCAAACTTTCTTTTTATAATTTCAATCTCTTCAAACATTCTCTTTACTTTTTCTTCAAGATCTGACATCATAACATTCTTCTTTTCATCATTAGCTTTTAACATAGCATTTTCTTTCTTTAATCTTTCAATTTCCTTATTTTGATCAGCAATCTGTGACTTCAACTTATCAATTTCATCAGAATCATCATCTATTTTAGTTTGAATACAAACATCTGTTTTTTGTTTCATCTATTGTTCTTTCTCTTTCATAATCACAACTTCTTGACTTGGGGATTGTATAGCAGAAATAACCTTCTCTGTAATAGGCTTAGATCATAAGGTATCAAAATCAAATGCTTGATTAAAATCAATAGTCTCAATATCTTCATTTTCAACTTGATCATCATTTCTTTGACCATTCATTTTTGTATCAACACCATCATCAGCTTTTATTTCATCTTCATTACCATCTCTATGATCATAGATTGTTTGTTCACTATCCATCTCTTGAATAGCTTCTTCATTAGCACCTTCTATTTCACCTCCTTGATCACCACCTTGATTGTCATCATCATCATTGTGATCATCATTATCATCATCATTGTTAGCATAACTTTCATCATTATCATCCTCTTCATCATCATCCTCTTCTTCAAATTCTTCAGCAATCTCTACCATTACATCTTGAATAAGATCATTAGGATTCACAGGCCCATCCTCAGTCAAATAAAAGTGTTGTTGATTAATGTCAACATTGTCATCAGCTAAATTTCTCATATACTCAAATAAAGATACATTAGCAGCTCCTGTAATCACCGCTAGCCTTTTATACACCACCTCAGACATATGCTCTAAATCAAGTCTTTTACCTTGTACTCCAAAAGCATGTATGTCTGAATATTCTTCATTTATAATTAACTAGAGAAATATTGGATACATTAAGTACTTATTCATCTTTCCCTTCTCCAAGATGAATATGAACCCATTCATGATCCACTTAGCCATGTTAAATCTTCTGTTAGTGGCTATGGCTACTATGGGAGATGTTATATCAACTGGAAAAGAGTTCCATCCTATACTTCTTTTTGACATACAATGCTGAAACACATAGCATAGCAACTTCCAGTGATTATGAACTTTCCCTAAAGAACTGCTTCTTTGGGAAGTGATCTGGGTGACCCATCTGCATAAATATCTCTCTACACTCATTGAAAGTATACTCAGATAAATCTTGATCTTCATTTTCACCCAGTCTTAATGCAGCTCTGATAGAATCTTCAGATACTTTAATCATTCTATCATTAGTAATGAATCCTCTTACTACTTTCCTTCTATTATCATCAAGTTCAACTTCTGCAGTTCTCCAAAACTTCTTGATCAGTCTAACATATATAGCCGGTTTGGCACACATAGCATAGACATATTTAGTCCTTAGGAGAAATCTAATCATCTCTTCATATCCTGCAGCTTCTCTAACATCTTCATTAAGAAAGCAACAACATTGTGCTTTGGCTCAAACTTTAAAGAATCCATCTGTTAATCATAAAGAAACAAGAATTAGTTTGAAGGTTTTAAACTCATTTAAGTATTTTTTTTTTATCAAATTTGTAGAAATGAATAAATCCTTCACTAACTTTTATGTTTTCTTAACAAAATTTTATATTTTAAAATTTGATCAATTTTTAATGAAATTCAAAGATTTGAAATTACTATTTGATTATTTAATCAAATTTTAAGATGTATAATCAATTAAGGGTTTTGTTTCTAGTTGATTTGGATATACATGTTGAATTTTGATCGATGAATAACAGTTAAGTTTTATTTAAACAAGCAATTTGTCGAATCATTGCAAGTATATTATTTTATTATTATTTAAACTCTGAAGATCATCGAATCATCAGAAATTTTTGTGATGAAAATCTTGTTTTGATGATGTTAACATGTTCGCAATCTATTATCATTAACAATTTCAAGTTCCATTTTTAACAAACAATCACATGAAATCAACCATTTCAGATTTATTCAAGATATTAGGGTTCGAACGCCCAAATAGGGTTCAAACGCCCATTGATTTGATGATAATGTTCACTAATTTGATGAAATAAACTCATGATGTTAATCACAATCACTGATATTAGCTTATACAATCAAACAATCTAGAAGAACTAAGAAATCAGTGAGTGTTTGAGTGAGTCGGAGCTTGAGAATAAGAACAGAGTGAATGAGTGTGAAAATTTCGAATGAAATGAAATTCTGCGCAAGTGTTGGATTTATATAAGTGTAAAAACCCTTAGACGCATGACCATTGTTTGGACGCATGAGGTCTAGGCGCATTGGCACTGTTCAGGCGTATTACCTATCTTCAGGCGTATGAACTTTAGACGCATGAGTTACACTTGGTCAAATTTTGTTCTAAGTATCTAGGCGCATTTGCACTATTCCTTCCAAGCAGGAGAGGAGCGAAAAGCCTTAGGCACATGAGCACTGTTTAGGCACATGACCTACTATGAAACGCCGAACACTTTGTTTATTTTTAATATGAGACATCTGGTACTGTTTAATCGCATGAGCTTATGCAAAACGCCCAAACTTAACCAAATTTTCAAACTTATGACCATTGTTTTGGCGCATGAGTTTTACTCAAACGTCCAGCACTTATCATAACACTGAAAATCGATCATGCGTCTAAACCTAGACTTATGAACACTGTTTAGGCGCATGAGACATCCATACGTCTAACACTTAACCAAATTT
>BJCM01237047.1:0-25677 GCA_018326385.1 Flaveria bidentis
AAGTCAATGTATTGCCGACTCCTGATGACGTATGCTTGTTCATCATGGGAACCAAATACACTTAGCCAATCTTATATACTTGTAATCAAGTCGAGGTTTGGTTGTAACGATATGTGTTCTATAACCTTACTAACTTATAACCTATGACATGAATTGCTACTTGTAACCTTGTTATATTATGTATGAAAACCTTGAAAACTCACCAACTATTTCTAGTTGACCTTTTATTTTTATCATGTTTAAGGTTTGATGCTTGAAGATCATCTTGTGCTCATATAGGACTTGGACCTAGACTAATTGAAAGACTTATGTTTTTGGTTGTATTTTGATTGTTATGTTATTATTTTATTTGTATTGTAATGTTTATTGAAATAATATTTAATAATATTTTAACTTAATTAGTTTCATGTGCTATGAGCATCGTCTCCCATTCGTTCGCCCCGATGATTCCGGCGTCGGTCGGGGTGTGACAGATTGGTATCAGAGCCATGGTTATAGGGAATTAGGTTATTAGAAATGGAATGACCTAGACTATAACTAAGTAACCTTACACATTAGTCCTCTCATGTATTATATGCTTAGATAGGATCTTATGTGCTTACATGTTTATACTTGATTATGTGATTATATGCCTTATGTGTTTATGCTTATACTTTAAATCTTATCAATGCACACACGAACCTTAAATCATATTCTAAGGCATTATATGCCTGAATCAAATGGTTTTCAAAAATGTGTTTTTGAATCGTTATTCGTGGTTTTCAAGGCCCGTCAAAGTCTATGTCCTATAACTTGAAACATGTAATGCTGGAAGAGTGGGATGCCTGTATCTCGAGGTGTTCTGTCTAGGCAAGGTATTCATATAAATCCAAATCAACCGATGGATCCGTTTACCTTACCTGGGAACACTTAGGGTGAGTGTCCGCTTATAGATACGCATGTCTTCATTACGGTTATAGTTGACGTAATACTTTGATAAGTCAACGTAATGTTTTGGTTTGTAAACCGAACGTTACACTTGAAACATCTTGTTATTTGGCTTGTTTCTTCATTGATTTTGTCCTCCTGAATCTTAAACTCATTATCCCAATTCTCTTAATGACTTTTAATAATCTTTCTAAACGTCTTCCCTCAAAACCGCACTCATCCTAAAAACTTATTACAACGATGCTCTCAATTGTAAATTGAATCCGTAATCATAACAAACACGATTCTCGTATCAATTTTAAGCTAATAAAAACCGCTAAAAACTTATTCAAATGCCTCTGACTTTTCAGTTAGTAGGTATACCCACCCTTTCCTACTAAAGTCATCAATGAAGCTTAAAAAGTACCTTTTTCCACCTTTGGACATAGGAGATATGGGCCAACATATATCTGTGCACACATCTTCATCAGCCTTAAAGGTGGGTAGGCCTTGTACCATTTCCTTTTGTTGAAGCATCTCCATACTGGTTTTGCTCAAGTGACCGTACCTCTTCATCAGCCTTAAAGGTGGGTAGGTCTCGGGACACTTTCAATATTAGTGACCGTACCTCTTCATCTACTCCTCTTCCGAGTGATGCTTCTGCCACGTATTCATCCCATGCAGAGTATTTTATTCCATCAAACCTTCCCTCAAACTTGATATACAACGCAATTTATATATGTGTGTATATATAACACTTTTCTCGTTAGCTTGAGTGGGATCATCCCCTCATCTCCCGCTACTCTTATTCAAGAATCAAGAGGGTGAGATAATGGTAACTAATTGAGTAAGACATTCCTTTGAAGATGACTGGTTCAAATTTCACAATAATTATAAAAAAAAACAAAATTGTTACTAAAAAACAAACTAATAATTTAAAACAAAAACAAAAACTATAGAAATAAAGTTTTTTGCTGCTGCAATCGTGCCTACTCTAAAGTCTAAAGTCCGAAACGCAAGTTTTAAACGGCTTGGGTTGGGTTTCCAAAGCCCAATCGGAACACGAATCAAAATAAGGCCCAAAGGAAGCAAAAAACGACTCAAAATAAAAGAAAGCCCAAAAGAAGCAAAAAAACGACTCAAAATAAAAGAAAGCCCAAAAGAAGCAAAAAACCGACTCAAAATAAAAGAAAGCCCAAAAGAAGCAAAAAACCGACTCAAAATAAAAGAAAGCCGAAAAGAAGCAAAAAACCGACTCAAAATAAAAGAAAGCCCAAAGTAAGAAAAAACCGACTCTGCTGGGGATCGAACCCAGAATCTCTGGTTCCGTAGACCAGCGCCTTATCCATTGGGCCACAGAGTCATTTGTACTACAATTTCTTCATTTACTCACTTTAATGCGAGTATGTATACACATACATAACCAGATTTGGAGACTTAACATACATGAAAAACTAGATGTTATAAAATTATATATTTTAAAATTCATAATCTTTTTGGATTTGTTTCAGTATTTGCAACTTATATACACCATAGTTTGATGATCACAAGATGTTTATGGTGTTATCGTTGTGGTGCATTTCCGATGGGCGTTAACTTGGTTGATCAAAAGATTGAGTGAAGATATTGGCTTTCCTTTAACCAAGGAAACATCTAGGCGAACTAAGACGTCATGCATAATGAAGGTATATGTAACAAGGCAATATGTTACACATGAAGATTATGGTTATGCAATGTAAGTGCAACACCATTGTACAATAATGTAAAAACAAGAAAGCTTCTTAACAATATTTATGATATAATTGTTGTTATTTTTTGTTTGATTCATACTTATTAACTTTTTAAGATTATGTATACTAGTAAAACCAAAAAATATTATGGACAATATATCATAAACTTTACTTGAGTCAAATGTTTTAAAATTAGAGGTAATCTATAATATAATTCCCATTAATGGTGGATATTTTGATGGAAAACAAGACGATCATAAAAGAAATATAAATTTTAAACGTGAAAAAGATAATGTGTAATAAATACATGTCCTTATATGTTAGAACATGTAGAATAGTTAAAGGCAACTAGATAGTTGTAGACTTTGTTTTTATTTGATTAACCTACAATTTCATGCATTTATTACGTGCTATACAGTTTTTGTTTACACTTTTCTTATATAAAAAATAAAATAAAGTTTAGTAGTAACAATATAGATTATTAATTCAAAAGCATAATAGGATTGCAGTTTGCTTGCATAAGCCTAAGGAATAAAATATGACACGTCAAACATAAAGATAAAACATTTAAACATATGATCATTAGTAATGGTTTTCATATTTCGCATTCCACTTACTCTCAAATCAACGTCACAATGTTGTTTACATTTCATTCACTCTACATTGAAAATAGTTTTCACGTCAAGCATCACTCGTTTCACCAGATTTTTTATTATTTAAAAATATGTATATGTGTCTATAAGAGAGAGAGGGAATCCTGAGAAGAAAAGATCATGCGGCTATAATCACACCATTGGCCGACTAGCGTGGACCATGCACCCCTGGTGTGGGGGTTTCACGCATGTATTTTTGGCCAAATCAGTCTCGCACATGAGATATGGAGATCATGTCGATCGGCTTAGGAAAATATATAAGAACCTTAAGAGGTTTGAATAAGTTATTTTCAGTTTCACTTTTAACTTTAAACAACTTTCATCTAATTGTATGAAACGACATGAGTATTGCAATTGACTAAATATATAAGAGAAAAAATGACATTTGTTATGTGATGGTTCCGGTGAATGTTAATGAATCCATATTGTAACCACTCTATGATCATTAACGGAGGGTTTGTCTTCACTGTATATCTCTTTTAAGTCGTTAGAGATCACCGGTACACTTTTATTCAAATTAGTAATTCTCTCTGTATTTTTTTATCTAGAACTGATTCCAATAACATTTAATTAGTTGTGTATTTTTAAAATCGTTTTATTTTATAAATTATCTTTTTAAACACATCAAAACTAATCAGAGAGTTTTGTTAAGTATTTGGTGTACCCTCTTAACACTAATCATAGGAAACTTTTTTTGAAAACATGGAGTTGTTCACTTGTTTGAATAGTCGTTGACCGGTATAACACGTCAAGTAAGAAAACACAAGATATCGTTAACCAAACACGTTAACCACTCGTTTACTCAAGCCTGCATCCAGTCAGCATGTAATATTTAGCCACGTGGCGTAAATCAGAAGTCCTTGTAACGCATTGCCTCATTCAAACTATGGATTTCAGAAAAGTCAAATCTCTATTCCTTGACTTTGACATTTCACAGATGAAAATGACACTCTCTGGACTAGTTCCAATAAATTTTGTATCATAAAACTTAAAACCATGAGTTCATTGCTTGTTTGAGTATCATGTATTTATGATAAGACATTCTTTATAACATTATTTTTTACGTTATGAAATAAAAAATTATTATTTATATACTCGTAATTTTTCTTAAATTGATTTACAAAACGGTCAATCTATTCTATATTATTATATGATATCCTTTATATGCTATCTCATTGTATGTTATCGTGGTATATGTTGCATGGACCCTTAAGTACTATATATATATATACGTAAAAAAACAAAAGTTATCAAATTATTACAATAATTAATTTAGTTATTTGAAATTGTTTCTTTTATTTTACTGATACTCAGGGTTTAAGTTGTGAGATAGAGAAAAATTATACTTTCATCTCACATGTAATAACCTCACGTATAAATTTAGCTGTTGAGTAAAATGTATCTCTTATTTTCTTTCTAATTCATCTAATGTTACGTAAATTACTTAAACGTCTTTTAAAAATTATTTATTACTTTAGAAGCAATAAACACTTAGACTTATTATTTGCCCCTTAT
This sequence comes from Flaveria bidentis, assembly GCA_018326385.1. Classification (NCBI taxonomy): domain Eukaryota; kingdom Viridiplantae; phylum Streptophyta; class Magnoliopsida; order Asterales; family Asteraceae; genus Flaveria; species Flaveria bidentis. The sequence continues at coordinate 4,805 of BJCM01237047.1, forward strand.
CATCATATAATCACTTTTATAACTAACAAACCGAAAATCTTCAAATTCAAAAAGGGAAGAATATTTGGTGCGTGTGTTAAACAAAGGACGCGAAGAGAAGCAGTTTTCAGTGGGTCCTCATAACGTTTATTCAAATTCTAATTTCACACTGCAAATCATCTTTATAAACAAAAAAAGCGTTCAAATTCAAGCATTCATCGGCACAAACATCAAGATTTTCTGCAATTAAATCATCTTTATAAACAAAAAAGCGTTCAAATTCAAGCATTCATCGGCATAAAGCTCAAGATTTTCTGCAATTAAAAGCAGCAATATTCATAACCCACACCTATTTTTGCTTATATCTGTTTCACAAGTTTCAACTAAACCCACGTTCTTTGCCTCGAAAGATTCGTGGGGTTCAATCTCAAGAACAATCACCAGGTAATCTTGTTGATGAAGTTTGATCGTTCGTGTTTCTGCCCATATTTGATTGTATGGTAGTGAATGGAACACACAAAAAGATTATAGCTTTATGTTTTAATCAAATGATCTTGTGAAGTTTCTGCGTTCTTGGTAATCTTTGAATGTTAGCAAACATCAATGTTTTGATTTGAGTTTAGGGGTTTAGGGTTCTTTAACTGATTTGAGGCACGCCTTGAAGCAATCGGAAAGGTTGTTGATTTGTAACCTTAAAGATTATGAGTCTAAGCTTTGGGAAACAATCTCCTTTGCAAAGTGTAGGTACCGATAGGATTCTTAATCTAAAGGTAATAAACTGAAGTGGGGTTTTGTTAGTTAATATCAGGAAACATGCTTTTTCATAAGAAAGAAGATTCAGTATGGGTGTTGGGGAGATCCATTTATTTCATGTCTATTTCGTAAAGGTAGCACGTGATTGGTTCAATTGCCTGAAATCAAAGGAATTTGTGGAGGAAATTGGGGATGAAGCACATGTATTTTATGGGCATTTTAGTTGGTCTTTTCTTGTGTGGAATTCTGTTTTCTAAAAGTACCATTCTAGTAATGAACACTAAGAACAAAGAACTAGCTTTATTCCTCTTGTTTTTTTTGGGTATTTTAGTACCCTTTTGCTTTTGATTTGCAGGTTTAATTCTTTAAAAAGTATCAATCATGATTTTCTTGATGCTTATGTTTTACGGATTTTGTTTTCTTCAGGTTTTACGAATAGAATGCAAAGCTGTTCTTACAGCTTAACCTGTTTCGCATAGAATGAATTTCGAAGAAAGTAAAAGAAAGAGGAACTTGAATAGAAGGTTTGTTTATATCTTATTGTTGGCTGAATCTTTATGTTTTTTTTTTGATAAAATTGTTTTATGTTTTATAATTTGGGAATGATGCAAGTTTCAGGAAATCAAGTGAGTGTATAAGGCTTATTGCATCTATCACAGCTGGTATTATCTTTGGCTTCTGCATTGGGGCATCATTTCCAGCTTTCTCACCATCGAAGGTACTACCCATTTTGACCCGTTATCCGACTTGACCTGACCGGCATTTTGCCATTTCTAGTATAAAGTTGTCCCCCTCCCATAAAAGCTAAAATTCCTATTGTGTTTTCTTTGTTTTTCTGCATTTATCTTTAGTTTTCGAGTAAGAATTCACTTATTTGCCCATTATCATATCATTGTTGTTCACACAATTTCTTAATTTGTCTATCTTGAAGGATATTTTGAACCTTTTTTAAAACCTTGTGTTTAGAGTCAGGCGTTGCAGGACATAGGAATAATTTTATACCTTCTAATTTAGTTGCATTTGTGTTTTGCTCCATAGTTGCTCTATTACATACTACAATGTTTTGTTTGGATTTACTTACATTTATAACAAACTTTGGTGGTTGAATCTGACAGATTAAACTCATTGCTCCAATCGATACAAATCTGTGGGACAAAAATTCAGGCCTCTCTACACAAAGAATCTTAAATGTGATTTCTGACACAAGGGATAACATCTCAAAGGAAGCACACAACCATGATGATCCATTGAAGGTATGCAATTTGCTTGTAATTTTCATTTTGGTGGTAAAGTTTACTCTATTCTACAAAATTATTAGACTGAAATGGCTTTATGTGCTATATTATTTTATAAATTTAAACCAATATTTATATTGTCGACACTTGTTTATGATTATAAATTCGAATAAAAAATACTATAAGAACACATTTTACTCTAATTTCGAAAGAGATTTATTATTTGAAATAGAGGGATGGATTAGGATTTTAATTTGGAATAGAGGGACTTTATAGGAATTTTCAAAGAGATTTGCTCTAGCAATGTATTGGTAAGATGCAGCCCTGTTTCATCATGTAGTCATATACTAATAAAATGGAAAACTGATGATTATCATTGGATGTTGTGAAAGAGAAATTTAATGATCTTCATTTAGTATCCATAAAAATGGTTTAAAGTTTAAAACAATTATGCAGATTTGGGTCTCGTCTAATCCACATGGCGCAGAAAGATTACCTCCAGCTATTCTTGCTGCTGACTCAGATTTGTTTCCTCGCAGATTGTATGGTAAACCTAGTGAGGTTTGTCTCTCTTGCTATAATTTTTTTTATAATGCATTTTGAATTTTGATCATGAAAGGGGAGATTATTATGCCTCAAAATTACTAGCTCAAACAACTGTGTGTTACACGAGCAGCTTAAGTAAAAAACCAAAATTAATATATCATTCATCTGGAAAGTAACTGTTGTATCTAACATCATGAAATTTGAGACATTTGCGAGAATACATCATAAAACTAATACTACAACAATTTCACAAAACCATGTCTGATGTGGCAGAACAGTATTTTGCAATTGTCATGTGATTGCAGGAAAAAAAAGGTTGAGAAATGATGTATTGATCATGCGGCATAGTTTTCTTATATTTCAAAAAAAGATTTAGTGTTTATTAGATGCCAAGAGTAAAGATAAGTTCAGGCATTTCCAAATCAATTGAGTTACTTTCCAAACGTATCATAATTATGAATTTTTAGCATAAAAATCCGATAAGCACATACCCCGAATTTATAAAGGTTGGGGACAATTTAGTAAAAGAACGCCCCTATTAATTGCTTGCAATTTTTACTAATAGTCATACTTCAACTTTGAATAACAAACATCCTACTTTCAATTTAAAACTTGCAAAAGTATTTGGTTTTTGAAGGGAAACAATGATTCCCATGTGAGTTACAATATTATATATCCATGAAGAATAGGCTAAGAATGTAGAAGACTAATTAATAGTTATAAACTTAGTGAAGTTAAGACTGCAATGAAGATACTCTAAATCATATTACTTTTTTCAGTTGAGACTTTAAAATAACCATGTTGAAACAAAATGAGATTAAAGAAACAGATAGTTTCTTGGATATCTTATTCCGGCAATCCAGTTTGATACTATACGATAACATTTAGTGTCTTTGATATATTGAGAGTTACCATAATTTAGGATATATTGAACTAATACATCCTCATGTGTTGTTTTTTCCCCTTTGCAGGACCTAACAACCAAACCAAAGTATCTAGTAACTTTCACTGTGGGTCAAAATCAGAAACTTAACATTGACAAGGCAGTCAAAAAGTTTTCTGAGAATTTTACAATCCTTTTGTTTCATTATGATGGTAAAACAACAGAATGGGATGAATTTGAATGGTCAAAGCGCGCCATTCATATAAGTGTGGCAAAACAAACAAAATGGTAAGTAAATGCAATTAAACTCTTCATACCTGTTTAATATAGTTCATTCCATCATCTTTGCCTTTGACTTCATAACCTTTTGCTATCTTTGTCTTGAAGGTGGTACGCAAAAAGATTTCTTCATCCTGACATTGTCGCACCATATGACTACGTATTTATTTGGGATGAAGATCTTGGGGTCGACAATTTTAATGCTGAAGAGTGAGTGTGGACTTTGGTGACAAGTTTTTTTATTCTTTTGGAGATTTTTTTAATCATAGTTTCTTAATTTATTAGATATCTTAAACTTGTGAGGAAGCATGGATTAGAAATATCTCAGCCTGGTTTGGATCCTAGCAGTCGGGGTTTAACATGGCAAATGACTAGGAGACGTGGAGATCACGAAGTTCATAAGTAAGTCCACCAGTTATTCTTTTTGTTTTATGATAATTTTGTTTGTTGATAGCATAAGCAACTAAAGATTATTAAAGGTAATATCTTTGTACATATATGCTAAACTTTGTTAATGTTATTTTATTACTTTTATGGTAGAGAAACAGAGGAGAGGCCAGGCTGGTGCAGTGACCCGCATTTGCCTCCATGTGCAGCGTACGTACAATCTACTTTTAATTATTCGAACTAAGATGGAAAGATGGACGGTTTGGGTAACAGGTCACAACAAGTTCGGGCTGATGCGTGTCTGTTTTAATAGGGTTGGCCTGAACTGGCTGACCAGCAAACACTTTTTTGTCCATCTTTTAAATTTGTATCCATAAATAATTGATGGGGTAATTGTGTTTAGAAAAATGCAATAGTATTACAATTTGACCCAGCTAATAAAGAAATGCTGCAACTTATTTGAGGGCCCTTTTGAATATATTATTTTATGTGCACAGATTTGTAGAGATCATGGCTCCAGTTTTTTCTCGAGAGGCTTGGCGCTGCGTGTGGCATTTGATCCAGGTATCGCGTATGATTTAGAGATGGTCAAAATGTGTTTCTTATGTAGTTCAGGTTGGGTTGACACACAAACACTAAATACTTATACCTTTTTAGTCAAAATGTGTTTCTTATAAGCACTAACACTGTATTATACAAAAACAGTCTTTTTAATTAAAAAAGAGGTTGTATGCAGTAAAATACACTTTAGGTGACATTTGTTCCTTTTGACTATTTTTTTGTTAACTTAATTTTTTGATTTTGCATATTCGACCCATTCATTAGTATGATTACTGCATATGATCATATTTTTTTCACATTACACAATTCTTGGCATATGATCATGTTATACATCTCTAATTCTTTCAATTATAAATGTAGAATGACTTGGTCCACGGATGGGGTCTTGATTTTGCTCTCCAGAAATGTGTTGAGGTAATTAACCACCTCTCGTTTAGTTTAATTCACCATTTTTCGTAGAACCATGAAGTAGATCGTTTTATTATCTTTATTTTCTTATTATGTATTTTCTGTGGCATAGCCTGCACATGAAAAGATTGGAGTTGTTGATGCACAATGGATAGTTCATCAAGGCTTACCTTCACTTGGGAATCAGGTAACAAGAACAATTTCCAAATTTGCCCTTGTGAACTCGGGTGATTCTTTGTTTAGTATGAACTAACACCTGTTTGTTCTATTTGTAGGGTAAAGGAGAAAATGGGAAACAACCATGGGTAGGGGTATGCATACAGTTTAACCCTCTTTTATTTTGTAAAACAGATTCTAAGAACACATATAGTCATTGTTAGGATTCTTATATTCGGCAGCTTTTTATGACAGGTGCGGGAAAGATGTCAAAGTGAGTGGAAAATGTTTCGCGAGCGTGTATCAAACGCAGATGAAGATTATTACAAGTCAATTGGGGTTGACCCGTTGAATGTAACGACACATTAGCTAGACAATTTATTATGATCATGCCTTATTTTTGGTATTTAGTTGTAAACAGTTATAGAGCTAGATGTTCATAGTTTCATACCGTATGATTTAAATATACATGGATGTTAAATTAGTAAGAGCATGAAGGCCATTTTGATGTGTTACAAGGAATTATACAACAATATGTATAACAAAAGTAACTAGAAGATCATATGAAAAGAATACCATTTATATACTTGTTTCAATCATTAAACCTTAAGAATAAAAGAGAAAACCTAATAAGGTGATCTTTTTAGTTTCATAATGTTTAGCAATTTTACTTTGCTATCATGTTAATATTTAGAATAGTAGATTATGACTAACAAAACAGGTCTAAAGATTAACATGATATAAGAATATGAGTTCTTAAATTGATAATTATGAAACCGGATATCTAAAATTTAATAATTTAGACGTAACAAATAATTCATCAAATGTGTATAAGAGTATAGACAATCAAGATGGCTTCTTCATCATCCCGATTCTTGAGCTTGGTTATGATGCAAACATAAAGAAACATGTTAGAAGTGATCAAAAGCTCAACCCTTAATAAAAAAAACTCTAGATAGATGAGAAGATAGAACATGATGTTGATGAGAAGGTTGTGGTCCTTATGTTCATTGTCACAACTCTATGTTGACAAGGGAGTTGTGGTCTTATATATATTCACGACTCTATTTAACAACTTGTTTTCTTCGAAGACCTATAATCATAATAGTCACCGGAGACTTGATGTATATGTATCTTGATCCTTATATGCTAGTATTTATATCAAATAACTTCATTTTCACAATGTGTGAATGTTTTATATCCACCATCTATTTTAATTTTCACGTATCCCCTTATATTTTATGTTTCCCTTTTATTTTCAAATATCTACTACAAAATTATAAAAAGAAGTTGTTTTAGTATATTCCGATATATTTATTATGATACGTAAACATAAAAGAACGTAAAATTTGTTCATGTATTACATAGCTGTAAAGATACAGTTAGGTATAACTACCACATTTATCAATATAATGGAAAGCTGCTGACTTTAATACCACCTAAATTTGTGCATTTTAATTGTTATTTACAATGTTGATAGTGGTGGAGTTATTTAGAGTTCTTGCCTTTGAGCTGGATAACCCGAATTTGATTCCTACAGGTTACATTTTTCCTTTTAAGGTTCTTTTTCTTTTTATTTCTATTTTATTTTCTTATAATTTTGTTTTTTTAATTATTAACCCGTAATATGATCGTCATAAATTGTTTTATGTTTCTCTTTAAAACCATGCCACCACAACTTCATATCTTTTCTTATCTAGACTTAACGCGTAACAAACTTCCTAAACGTGCTCCATCGTGCAAACTTAACTTCTAAGTTTTTACTAACTTAAAACTAAAAAATATACATTTATCTATGATTCTGCCTATTTACCCTGTAATTAAAGGAAAAACAAAAGCGAAAAAAAAAACGCATCTATTCCATTCCAGTGTTATGCAACACGAGGAATAGAATCCCCATTCCCTCGAATCGATTCAATCGCCAAATCCGATTCCAAAACAAATCTGCAAATCCATTAATCCATTATCCGAGGGTAGGATTTGAATTCCAATTCCATCGTCTCTCCACCACCCTTCATCCCACCGTAGAACCCTAATATTACTCTCCATTCTGCCGGAATCTACGTTTTTCGATCTGGTAATCTATTATTATTTTTCCATTTGATTGTTATATGATTTATATGATGGTAGTTTTATTGATTTCAATTTGTAAAAGACGACAAATTAATACAATTTTTAGGTTTTTCATATTCAAATTCTATCTGTTTGAACATCTACTGCAACATAAAGTAGTTATTGTGCTCATGTTGTGTACAATTTGTTAGGAATGGGTAGATTGTCAACTAAAAAGCACAAATGGACAAGAATAGAAGATGAAGCATTGATTTCTGCACTCACAGAGTTGTGTCAATCTGGTTGGAAGAGAGATAATAATATCTTCAGAAGTGGATACACTTCTGTTCTTGAGAAAGAGTTGAAAGCTAAGCTTCCTGGATGTAATCTCAAGGCTAGTCCCCATATTGAATCGAGGCTCAAGACGTTGAAGAAGCATTGTGACGCGATAACAGATATGAAATTTGCATTTGGTATAGAGTGGAGAAGTGCAGACTGCACTTTGATCTGCTATGATGATGATGTATGGGAGGATTGGGTGAAGGTAATCGATCAAATGTAGTTAGAATTCGTTTGTTTCGTTGGTTTTTTAGTACTTGATCATTGAACTCTTATGTGTTTATGTATGCATTGTGGTGTTGTAGGATCATTCTGATGCAAAGGGGTTGAGAAATAAACCGTTTCCTTATTATTATGAACTGTGCTTGATATTTGGGAAGCACAGAGGCAATCAGAAAGTTGTTGAAGATGCATCGGATGGTAATCGAGCTGTAGAAACATATGAAACTAGTGATTATGCCGGTCATGTGTCAAAACACAAGCAGTTTAAAGCGTTGGAACGTGAGAATCATGAGTTTGACCATGAAGTGGCTAATGGTCATAAAGGGAATGACATGGCAGCTTCTGATTCAAATGATGCTGATGATGTGTCGATAGATGATGCTACACGTGTAGCTAACAAGAGGGGTCAAGGTAGTGATTGGTCTTCAGGAACGGAAGGGTTAGTAAAGATAGTTGAGGCGTTGATAAAAAAGCAAGAGGAGCAGTTTGCAGTTCTGGTGGGAATAGTGGGTATAGATGTGGCGGCAGATAAGGCTGCAGCTGATAAAAGAACAAGATTGAACGGAGAGTTGAAGAAGATAGCGAATCTTAGTCTACAAGCACGACTTCGAGCAGCATCTGTTATTGTTGGTGATTCTGCTAAACTTGATCTTTTTTATAGTCTTTCTATTGAAGAAAGAAAAGAATGGGTGTCAATGTTACTTTCAGGTCTTATTTAGGGTTGTCATGAAACAGTTGAAGAATTAGTTACAAAGGTTTCCTTAGAACTCATTTTTTACTAGTACTAGAGCATGCTCTGATTATATATGCACAATAATAATAACCATTTTACGCGAATAACATATCAATATTTATCCCTATCTTAGCCTTACCTGATTATTATTCTTATTTACTGCTTATGCATTTGATACATACATATGTAGTAAAGAAGAAACTACTGAATGTAGTGACTGCACATTTCTCATTATATGATTAGTAATTTAGTATTCAATCTTTACTCATTTTCAAGATTTTAATATTCCAAGATGGCTTTCTGTAACCATAGTTCATGCTGTCTGGACTGTGATGATACTGTAGTCCATTTCCATGACTGTTATGCTCATGGTAGTAGCTGTGATCGTGATGATAACCACCACCAGAGGTCCAACCAGATATGCGGTGCCATGCTGTCATGGCCATGAATTTGGCGTAGCCGCCGTCCTGGAAACGCCCACCGCACCCTTGGTTTGTTGTCTTGTTGAACAACTTTGATGTTGTTATGCACTGCCGGGTGCGCTAGAAATGCACCAAGGCTTTGTGATTTTGATGCAGATCTTCTGTTGTCTTTGTAGGGATGGATTGTGTTTACAGGTACTTAAAGTATGCCATTTCTTGTATAATTATGGAATTATCTTGGTCTCACAATTTGAATGATGGTGGTGGCTGAAAGCATCATGATTTTATGTAATTATTAAAGGTCTGTGTCATGTGCCACCGGTCAAAAAACCCCCTTTACTTTCTTTATTTGATACTTTTTACTCTAAAACTTTTTGTAAAACTTTGAAAAATATCACTTTGACCTCTTAAGTTTTTAAAGTTTCGGATTTACTCCTGTAAAATATAAATTCGAGTCCATCATTGTTGTGACTCGGCTTAACTATTTTTCGACAAACGCCTATGTTTTGATGTAAATTTCGTTTAGATATCAGTTGAGTCAATTTAAACGTTTCGACGTAAGTTTTGTTTGGGAACGCGTCGGATCAAATATAATAATATTTTTTTGTTTACTTCATGTTTCGACATAAACTTAATTTGGATACAAGTCATATAAATGTTTTAACATATCTTTTGTTTGGAAAAAAGTCGGGTATTATATAATACGGTTTCATTCAATGGTATAAATTCGAGTCACTCTACATATTGGCGTAAATATAGTTCGAAAACGAATCGGGTTGATTGTAATTTATACATTATCACGCAATGTACGGTGTCGCGGCAACACGCAACGGGTAAAAAAGTTAGTTATTTTGATCTTGAAAGGTTACCGATTTTATATGTAACCACAGTTATTATATTAGGACATGTAAACTTACAGTTTCTGCTAAAAAAACATCATGAATTAATTCTCCTGATCATTTTCTATGATATTTAATCTAATGTCCCAAAATTGCTTGTATTATATACAGAAGCAACATATCATATAAGAACAAAAAATATGTTATGAATACAACATAAGGTGAAATTTAGAAATAAAGTCCTAGATGGTTGAAATTGGATGTATGATATGGGACAACGTGTGGGCTAAAGCAAGCATGCTTAATTACTTCTGTTTTATTATGAGACTTTCGTGAATACAACGTACTCCAGCTAACTTCAACAAATCGAAAGTTAAAAGTCTATTTTATTACTTCTGACCCTTTTACTACTATCCTATTTATCCATAAACTGGTATGTTGAATTTTGGACTTCCGCCGCATCACAAGAGTAGACGTTTTTACAAACTACTATCATTATAAGATATAATATTTGTCTTACATTGGTTGTATGATTTACAAATGTGAGGTTTATTGATAACTTTTGAAAATGAGGTATCCTGTTTGGCTCATATTGTTTGTTTCATGATAGACATGCAAATGAATATGTCGCATGAGTTTAAGATGCCCTATATGTAATATGTTGCATGAGTTTAAGATGCACTATATGTGAGTTGTTTTTTTAAGTAAAAGAGTTAAGGTATAGGTACTGCATGTTTAGATTTACCACATTTAGTTGCTAGGAAATTTGGTTGTACTTATGTTCCATAATGGTCAGTTTTATCTTGTTTGATCCTTAAGCCTTGATACATTTAGGTAATATATGTTCAATTTATGATGAACACAAAATATGCTACAACTTTTTACTATTAGTCATTATATATAAAAGAAAAAAATTTGGCTCTATCTTTTAGACAAATTATATCAAAAGGTTATTTTAATAAACGTGTAACAATTTCATATTCATTAAAAAATATATCTTACATAAAACAAAAATAATGGGTCGGTTATTAAATAGAAAAGTTTGCACAATGATTGTAAATATGAAATTGTTAGTGGGCGATGTTTACTTCATGAAGAAACGAGGAGATTATTCATCTTTCATCACAACCATCAAAGGTGCTATGATAGTGCTTGATATATGAGGGTGATAATATCACCCCAAAAATCATCTTCACTTTTATTCAAGCCCTTCATCTATTGTTTTTTTCCCTTAAATAAAAATTTAAAACTAATTAGGTTTATCATTAACACCAACTGTGAAAACGAATTCTAAATTTGGTATAAAAAACAAACTAGGTGACGAATGTAGTCTTATATATAAAAATTTAAATTTAAATTTAAATTGGTTACTTTTCTTATTTTGAATAGATGATATTTAAGTGGTTTGAGAAACTAGACCCGGATCATTAAACTTAGCTAAATGGTTTAATCAAACATAGCGTGATGATGTCAATTATTGACGGTAAAATTATACTCGTTTGGCATTGCTAAGCTACTTTACCAAGAGAAAACTAACACGTTTTTAAATCCAAGGCACAAGTTGAAGAGGAAGCAAAGCATAACTATATGATTTTAGGTGAAAATAACTAAAATGCTCTCACGTGTAAACATGTTAAAATCACATAATGGTAGATATGCTGAACTAATAGTTTCTAAAACAGACTATGTAGGCTATTTTTTTAGGTTGTGTTGAAAAAGCGTATTGATTGTAGCACTTTTTCCTTAATGTTTGAAAGCATGATAAAAAGAAGCACTGAAAGAAAGTTGAGAATGTTCAATGTTTGAAAAGTGATGCAGTGATGGGCAAATGACTTTTTCACCCCTTATTAGCAGCCGTAAGGAAAAGAAGAAAATGTAAAATGATATGCATAGAAAGAAGCTTTGAAAGTAAGTTGAGAATGTCCAATGAAGATCAATGGACCAACAGCAAAGTTTAGAAAGATAAAATTCAAGATAAGAATAGAAGACCCAAAAGCTGGTTGACCTTAATGAACACCCTTTTCCATGCCTCTAAATTTTTTTCCTTCTTTTTCTTTTATACATTGTTTTGTGACCTACTATATATTGGTTTACCTTGCAAGGATAGGATTAGATGGTGTTAAAAAATGATATTAAAAAAATATGTTTTTCTAGTTTCTTAAAGATAAGAATATTAGTGATGTGACAACTTAAAAGAAGAGAATAGGAGAGGGCATTTAAGTAAAATATTAAAAGCGGGTTTCCTTTAGTAATGTCCTTTCTATATCTTATAAGGAATGAGAGTAGTTTGACTTGACCCGTTCTTCATGTTGACCTTTCATCATTCCAATTCAAGAATGACCTAGAAGTCTGGAACCTTAATTCACTTTGGAGATCAAATTGAAGGCTTTTTAGGATTAATTAAGTTGTGTTATTTATTTTGAATTTCAAAACAGTCTATTCTTGTTCAAATAAGCAAATCCCAAACACCACAGCATGTAGCATCTCAAACTTCATTGTCACAATTTGACACTTTCCAAAACTAAAATCGAATTATTCAAGATCCAAACCGATAACTAACAGCACGTGTTTAAAAACTAAACACACCCAAGATCCAGACCTGTAAAGAAACTGATGAACCTCAAATAAGAATAGAGAAGATCAACCAGGGTAGAAAGAGATCAAACTATCAAAAAATAAATAAACAGAATTTTAAATAATTATTTATAACAGATTAGTCTCAGATTCAAAATTTCCTAATATAAGAGAAAAGCCTGAAACTGTCTGGATCATCTCTCAGGGGGACCTCAAAATGCCTGTCATGGTGATGCCTAGTAATAAACAGACAAAAAACCCATGAATCGCATCGCCATGGAAGCACAGCTCCCCCTCGACCTCAGCAAATGACTATGCCAAGATTCTGAAAGAAAGCCAACTCTACCAAGAACACGCGAAAAGACAAAGACTATATACACTATCACCCCCACAAAATCCATCAATCATATTGGTAAAACTTGCAGGATTTCATCTTTAAACCTTAAAGCTTCAATCTTTACAGAGAAACAGCGTTACCCCATCACCCACTTTCTCTTATGCAATTACCAGGTAACAGAAATCTGTAGTTTTCAGCGTTTTCAATGAGATATGCAGGAAGATGAACAGCTGAATAAGAATGTGGTATGGGTCCCATTTTCCCGATAATTTCTTTAAAAGTGTATTCTTCTGGTAACATATCAAAAAGATCAGCCCCTTTGCAGATTACTTTCTGAACTCTATTGGGGTTCAAGAACTTGTTGAACCTCACTCTATCAACATGGCTGTAAGCTTTCATCTTGAAAATGAACTCGCTGATGTGGCGAAAGCAAAAGCTACAATGCCACCCTGCATCTGCCAAGATCGTGTCAGACTGGCGGTAATGAGCATAAGTTGTTTTTCCTGACTGATATCGATGAACTGAAGCCCGCCAACTATTGTTGTCCAAAAGAAATTCAAAAGAGTACAAGTAATTCTTTAAACGAAGATGAAGAATTGGCGGTATGTCATCACACCATCTTAAAAGATTAATTGTATGTCTACTTGGTATCTCATCAACATCTGACATAATCAACAAATCATCATCTTGAATTCCAGCTTTTTTTAAAAGATAATCCAATGCAAGTCTTTGATAAGCTTCTTCAACAAATGGATTTTCCCCTTTACGAAACCGACCTGGAATTTGACCATATGTTAATCTGGGCTCAACAAACTTGAACTCATCTCGGTGACTAGCAAACACCATGGGCTTAGGTATCCCTGTGAATGTTGAGTTTGACTCAAGGAGTACAAACTCATTAACATATGGGTACAACTCATGCCATCTAATCGTTAGAAGGTCAACTTCATTACTGAAAAGAACTGCGTCAAACACGCGTCTTGGGAACTCACGCGTCCTCCAACCATGAAGCCTGCAGAGATTTTCCATTGACACGTTTTCATGATAATAATGTGGGATTTCATTGAACAGTTTTGGTGGCGATTCCCATAAGGGTCTCAAAAAGTAGGAGACTTTTTGACCATGAACATATAAACCAAGTATGATGGTTGGGACCATTACAAGAAGAAAGATGATGGTTTTTAACTCCAGCCCGCGTAGAATGCACCGTATTCTCGCCATAGTAGATGGTTTTCCTGAATCCTGCAAATCAAATATCTGTTCCCATTAATTTTATTATATAATAATAACAAATGGATGCAATAAAGTGTGTTGAGCATGTTGTAAAGAGAAATTAAAGAACATGAACATGGATCACTTGAAGTTGCAAGCAAAAGCAATACTTTTTCATAAAATCCCCAATTTACATTAATGGAGTGCATCAAAAGATTCCTTGATTGAAAGTTAGCTTCTTCTTTTTTAGGAAACCATAGTTATTTTAACCTGAAAACATGTTTAGATGAAAAAATATACATCTTTTTCATGGGCTTTTAGTCAATTGATTCTTCAACAAAACAGATTAAAATACACTGAAAACCCTAATCATAAACAATTAAAAAAAGGGGCCACAATCAAGCTGAAAAATTCAATCCTCAAGCCAGCCAAAAACAACAAAAGGGGCCAAAAACAAACGTTTGCGATATCATCAATAACTATTTGAAATCAAAAGATCAATCTTTTGAAACATCGATTTCCTCATGAACAAATCAACGAATCAAAGACGATGAGATCAACAAACTGAAACCCACAATGCATTCATCAAACCCACAAACCAAAACCAATCAATCAAACTCACCTCATCGCAAATATCCCCACAGAAATCATCAGACTTCTTCGAGCAATAACGAGATCCCCCTTCCGCCATCGCGTAAACTTTATCAAGAAACTTGGATAAAGTAAATGACATACAAATCTCAAACACCCAATCGAGTAACCAATCAATCAATCAATCAGATCACCCCCAAATCGAAAGAAATAACTTGCTCACACCCCAGTTCACCTCAAGATCTCAATGAACGGAGGGGAGTGAACGAAATCTGATAAGTAGATAACCCTAGATCGTTGCACAATCAATGAAAGATTTGGTGTATGAATAGAAACAAAAGAAAACCCAAATGGGTGTGAGAATGTGGTGAGATTAGAGCATAGGGGATGTGGAAAAAGCTGTGGTGAGGTGTAGTTTCTCTATCTAGAAGTGGTTTCTCTCTCTAGAAAACTTGCACGTGAAAGTAAGTGAATGTTTGAAAATGTTTATTTTTATCAATTTTTAACTTTTTAATTTTTAAAAAATTAAAAAGTTATTTTATAGTGTTTGTCAATATGATTGTTGTGAGTAAATAAGTTAATAAGTCACTCCATACTAACTTATTAACTTTTTAAAAAAATCAATAAGTTAATAAGTTGTTTTTTAGAACCATTGCCAAACATACCCTAAGTTTCTTTGTGTGTAATCAATCTGTAATGTTATGTATCACCTCTACAAGAAGCTGTTTTGCTTGTCTACTTCCTCAAATACTCCTCAATATATACATATTTGCTGTTTTTTAGATTATAATAAATACATGTGAATTGACTAAATTAGTTTAGGATAAGTAGACTTGGTCTTGGTACTTACCCCAATGTTAAATTGTGTTTTTATGTACACATTTTATAAACATATACTCTGTTTTATCATGGATTGTTATATACATAAGTTGATTAGTAGGTGTTTATTTTCTGAAAGGTTACTAGTTTAGATATTACAAAAAACAGTTGGATGAATATAATAGTAGTTTAGAAGTCGTTTATAGCAAAACAATAAAGTTCAGAATGGAATTCTTGTGAAGTTAAGTATTGCGTGTGCATGGAGAAATATGTCAAGAATCAAAGAAGACTTGGCAAGCACATTCGTTCCCATCGGAAGCACCTAAAAGGGTCAATAGGGGGGGGGGGGGGGGGAACTGATATATGTTTCTGGTTGGATTGATATCATCTAGTAAGATCCGCCTGGCTCTCACATATATTTAATATCAATCGATATTAATATAAGAGCTTATTTGTTATAGAATTTCGATGAATAACATAAACGATAGTGTTTTAAGATTATATATGAGGAGAGAATAATATATATACTTCTTTATTTGTTTTTTCTTTTTCAAATCTCTTTCGTACATATTGATGTGTACTAAACATTCATCTAGTTGTATATAATAATTTGTCATCGATTGATGTTTCTTAATAGAAACATATTTATGGGTGTACATATTTATCCAATTACAATTTGTGTATGTTGTAACATAATCAACACATGACTTAGAGGTATAAAGATGTTAACTAATAGAATACTCTTTAATTCAATACTATAATAATTATTAATTCAGCAATCCTTGTTGTTATTGCATCGAATTCTGATCAAAATATTTTAATTTAATCGTAATATGAATTAGAAATATAATATTTTTATGAGTGTTTGCCAGAAAAGTAAGTGCAATATTTGATTAATCACTTATTTTAGGTAACCTCTTTCACTAATAATTAGACACCCAAAAGGTTCTTAAACAAATCAAAAACCAAATGAAGTTATATTAAGATTTTACTTATGTAGTTAAAATGGATAAAATATATAAAACCTTATTGGTTGTAAATAAATAAACCTTGCAAGTAACATTTCGATATATTATTATTGTCTTTAAAACCATTTTTTTACGGTATTTAATTCCATCTAACCGAACATTTGTAAGTTTAAGCATTCGCTCATAAGCTTGATCAACTTAGATGACATGTCGAGCATTCACAACCCGTTTCCCATATTTATTCATATAATTACATTAAAAAAATCATTACTTTTTCTCTCTTCTTTTCAATTAAATAATATTTTTTTATATATTTATCATTATTATTTTTCTCTCATACACTCACAACCACTTAAAATATATTAAAAACATTATAAGATTTTGAACAGTGATTCCCAAAAATACAGATTAACAGTAAATTTCTCATATTCTTCAATTACAACCACTTATAATCATATCATATAATATAGAAAATACACTCACATAAATTTAGAAACCGGATGTGAATGCTCTTAAAAGATATTAGTTATGTTTGAAACTACAACTGATCATCTATAAATGTTAATTGATTGTATAACTTCTTGAACTTCTTTCTTTTTGACCAAATTTACCTTTTTAACGTTTTTTTGATAAAAGACTAGTGAGATGCTGGAAAATGATAGAAACATCAAATTTACCTAAGTTTGATAAAGTTATTATTTTAGGAAATAAAATTCTTTGATTAAATTTTATTACCGTTATTGCCTATCAATTAATTATTAGTAAATAGTTAAGAAAAAATAAGAGTAAATAATGGGTATTAATTTCAAAATAAGAATGTGCAAACGCGTCGCAAAATTATCCCACCTACCACACTAGTCCTCTGTCTTCAAAGCATTTACAATAATTACCCTTTAACAATCGTGAAATGACTTAAAGTCAACCTATTGATTTTTATGGAGTCAACCTATTTGGACTATTATTTATAAACGACTTAGTCAACACTCAACAGGTACGTTCATGAATACACAATGATTATTAGGAATTTTATTCAAATCATGCACATATCACCCCACTTCTAGCTTTGATTTGCTAAATAGACATGGTTGTTGTTTTGTGAGTTGTAAAAACTTTTATAATAGGAGTACTATTTTTAGAATAACTTGTATATCTTGTTATTGATGTTTGTGTATTGTCTTATGGTACTTAGAATATTAAAGCTTTGGGGTTACGAAAAATAGTTAATAGAGAGAATAGACGCGTAAAAAGGAGTAGCAAGGCTCATATACAAACAAATCATATGACTCTATTTACATATATAATGAATCATAATTAAGACAAATCATAGTTTGTCACGATGATGAAAAGCATCAAGATACGATGAAAACATACACTAAAAACAAGTTATAAGTTGGGAAAATCAATAAAGTTGGAACTCAAAGGTGTTCATCATATCATCCTTTTTATCAAAATCACAATTGAGTGATAACAATGAGCGAGTACCCCATCCAAATTATTTCGATTGGATTTAGGCCAAAAGATCCCTACTAAAAATATGTCAATGCATTAAACAATAATTCCAAACTCCAAAATTACATGTTAATCAGCATGTTGCAAAGATAAAATGATCTTTAATTCTTCTAATCTTTATTTTTTGAAAATGATAATTCGTTTTTAAGTATTTTCAAATAAGTATACAAAATCTACATATTGTTATATGTACGTAAAACCAATTGATTTGTTGAGAAAGAATGTTACAAAGGGCAAGTGTTTTATTCTTTGTGGTGATAGTAAGGGCAAGAGGTTGTCACTTTGTAAAAGTTGAAGGGGTACATATTATGAAGAAACATCTTTACCACACATAATCATACCACTATGATACAAGCTTTTAAAAAACAATATAGCATTTAAATTATATAAAAGACTAGGGGAGTGATCAAATAAAAGTTTATATTTTCATAAGAACCTTAAAAAATATATTTATGTAAAAAAGAGAATTATTTTACACATGTGTTAAAATGTGTAAAAATAATAATGAGAACTAAAAAGTCTTCACAGTTCTTAGAATATTTTTAAATAATCCTTTCTTAACATACTATTAGTAATTTCCGTTTCAGTTGTAAATTAAATTTAATAATAATAATATCTCCCATATAACATCTTTTTGCTGTTTCGTATTCCTTAAATCAAGTTTAGTATTTAACATTTAACAAGTGTACTAAAATATTATATAATCATTCGAGGAAAATCGTTTTCCAATTTATTAATTATTTTGTTTTAACTTTAATTATCAAAGGAGAATGTTAATACTTTAAAACAACGTTCCCGAATCACAACCATAAGCAAATAAAAGATAACTTTATATTTCAATTTCAAGTTTTGTATCTAAATAAAATAATACAAAGAAAGTATAAATACCAAAATGACGACGAATGGAAAATTCTGGAAAATGTCTGGATTATCGAACTCCATAATTAAAAGAGCATCACACAATCACATGGTTCCCAATTTTCTCCACCGGTTTAATTATTCCCCAATATATGTGAACCAAACTTTTCCTATTAAATATTAATAACAATATTTCAGCAAAAAAGAAAACTAAAAAAATGCAGGTACATAGAGCTACTAAAGTGAGAACACACTACTATAAAGTGACGTTTTGAAAATGAGATTAATTAGCAGTTTAATTAACAATGATACAACAGTTTAACTGTTTTAATCAGTCGATCCTGATTTAAAATTTGATGTTAGTCAGACTAATCAAGTCGAATTTAGACACTGGTATTAAGAATGCCCCAATACACTTTCGTAGAAGGTAGAAACTGTGAATTTGTTTAAGGATATTTATTTGAAAATTGTTTGGTTATTCATATTATTTTTTGGAACATTAACTTTTATTACTAAGGACCACTAAACGTTGTACATGTAATGATTTAAATTTACACTATTTGGTTGGAGACAATTACCAATATCATTAAATTAAAAAGACAATACACATTTAGTTATTAGTTAAATATTTTACCGTAAACAACTATTAAACATGGAGGAAAGGGTAAATTATAAGTCAACTGGATAACTATTAATATATTCTCAAGATGATTGAGGAACAAATGAATAAGTATGTATCACAACTTTGAAATTTAAACTATATAGGATTATATTGTGGTAATTATAAAAAGAATTATCATCTATTATGAGACGAATTACAACATTATTTTATACGTTTCATACATTTATAATACTATAATACTTGTTAATTGTTGAGTTAACAAGAGTTTTGGAGATTTGCTATTATTCGCCAATTGTTTGGTTAATTGGTTGTTAAATGATTATATCCGTTGACATTACATACTTTATTGCCACTTAGACATTGTAGGTTATTTAATTGATGATTAAGTAAAGCTAATAAAAAATATATATGAGATGAACTATCGGGTAAAATAAACATAGCTATTTAACATATTATATTGATACGAAGTTAAATATTAGGCATATGAAGGAATTGATCTTGATATTTGTTTGTATTTGTATGTTTAAGTTAATTTTGAATAAACACCAACATTCAAAGGAGTAAAATTTATTGTTTGCGTTCGATTATTAAAAAATGTGAATGGACTTTGTTTTTGTTTATGTTTATTAATATTCATAACCGAACACAAATTAACCAATTAAAAGTAAGTAATCATATGTAAATTAAAGTCTAAACATTGTCTATCGCATTGTCACCAATAACAAAATTTTAAAGAAAGCAACAATATTAAAATAAACTATAAATGTAACTAGATGATTTAAAAAGCTTAAAAACAAACGTATTTGTAAATGATATGCAAAAAGACATGTGTTTCCATTCATTTGTTTAATTAAATAACCAAAAAGCGTTGTTTATGTTAGTTTATTATTAAATAAACAAACATAAACAAATTCACATCTCACAATTTACAAATAAATGTCTGGTTCGTATTTTTACTGGCTAATAGTTTACTGTTTGTTTTGTATAATGCAAGTTTAAAAGTGTATAGCTAAAAATATTATGTTTCAGCCCAAAAACTTGAATAAGCCCATAACTAAATTTCAGTGCAAATATATTTGGAACGATCCACTAACTTATCCCATTCTGACTTATGGGCTAATTCTTTTTTGTCCATTCGTTTCGGTGGATTATCACAAGATTTCAGGTGACGTTTGATACGTGGGATTTCAACGGAACTCAATAGAATTGAAATCTGAATTCCATTAATTATTATGTTTGGTTGGTAAGAATTCGATGGAATTACAATTTGAATTCCATTTTGTACGTGTTTGTTTGATAAAAGAATTAAAATTGGAATTTAAATTAATTTCCTCAAATTCTTTCCGATGAAGGATTTCAAAATCCTTCCAAATGTTGAAGGATTTTAAATTCTACTGACCCCGTCTCCACCACAAACCGCCACCTACCACCCCACCCACTGCCAACCGACGACCCCGACCGTCGACCGCCGACCCTAACCGCCGAGCACCGCTGTCCCCCGACTACCTTGACCGCCGCCGTCCCCATCAGCCTACCCCATGCGCCGTCCCCCGCTGACCCCGAGCGTCGTCGTCCCCCCTACCCCTACC
>BJCM01237048.1:0-12673 GCA_018326385.1 Flaveria bidentis
TACGAGACAAAATGCATTATCTTCACTGACCACAAGAGCTTGAAGTACTTCTTCGAGTAGAAGGATTTGAATATGAGGCAAAGGAGATGGTTGGAGCTTATAAATGGTTATGATTGTGAGATCCATTACCATCCGGGCAAGGCCAATATGGTGGCGGATGCCCTTAGCCGAAAGGAGAGGCCTGAACCAATTCGGGTAAAGTCTTATCAGTTGGTTATGACCTCCGACGTGATAAAACATGTCAAGGAATTTCAAGACGAAATGTTGAAAGAAGATCACCTTAACTCCGAAAGGATGAGAGGTATGGTTGGGAAGTTGGGTGAAAACACTCTTGGTGTTAGGACCCGATTCGGATGAATGTGGATTCCGCGTTATGGGGATCTATGTGGAAAGATCTTGGATGAAGCCCATAAGACTCGATACTCCTTTCATCCTGATGCTACGAAGATGTATTAAGATATGAAGAAAGACTATTGGTGGTCGGGTATGAAGCGCGACGTAGTGGAGTATGTGAGTAAGTGCCTTACTTGTTTGCAAATGAAGGTAGAGCATCAAAAGCAATACGGGAAAATCTAACATTTGGATATGCTTGAGTGGAAGTGGGAACATATCACCATGGACTTTATCACGAAGCTACCGCGTACCGCGAGAAGGTATGATGCCATATGGGTGATAGTTGATCGTCTGAAGAAGAGTGCTCTTTTTCTACCGATCCGGGAGATGTATTCATCCGAGAGGTTGGCGGATCTATTCATTAAAGAGATTGTAACTCATCGTGGTGTACCTGTGTCTATTGTGTCTGATTGTGATACTGGGTTTACATCTAATTTCTGGAAGAGATTTCATGATACGATGGGGATGAGGTTACAACCGAACTAAAAGGACACAAACAAAGCCTAGTAGTTATAATATATAAGTAATGGTTTATAGCCTAGTAGTTATCAAACAGATTTACATCTAATTTTTGGGTTTACATTGTGTTCCCCTCTCATGTATCAAACAAGTTTATAGCCTAGTAGTTATAATATATCAGTATGGTTACAACCGAACTGAAAGGACACAAACAAAGCCTTGCTCGTGTTCGTTCGTTAAGTAAATAAACTTCTTCATGAAGCGTTTACGAATACTTACCGAACCAGATTTCTCATTCGTGTTCATTAATTAACGAATTTAAGAACTAAAACTAATAAGATGAAAACATAAATTTAAAAAAATAAAATGAATTGACACAAACAAACGTAAATGAACAAACGTGACCTCTGTTAATGTTTGTTCATTTAACTAAAAAACACGATATTTTTTGTTCGTGATTATTCATTTAGTAAATGAATAAACATAAACAAACTATTCACGAAATATTCGTTAAATGTTCGATTTCTTTACGTACTATATAAAAGGGTACGGGTCTTGTTTCTATCGATGTAAAACTAATCCACTAAATAAAAGCTTTGATTAATTTTTTTTTGATTCAAACCAAAGCACAATGTAAATAATTTGAAGCAACTTAATAGCAGCTTGTACCAAAAAAAACATAATAAAATAAAATTCTAGTTTATTAAAGAAAATTAGCAAGGAGAATATGGGCCGGAGGATTTTAGGCAAGAATAATATGCCTTTGTATCGGAGTCTCTGAGGGAGAAGAAAGCCAATACTCAAAAAAGACTGTAGAGGTGGCATTTGCCTAAAACCTAATCTAGCGCCGCTCTCTTTACCTCTGCTCAACACTCACCACCTTCATTCTTCATCCTTCATCCTTCATCCTTCATCCTTCATCCTTATCTTCATCCTTCATCTTCATCCTTCATCCTTATCTTCATCCTTATCTTCATCCTTCATCTTCATCCTTCATCCTTCTATGGCCACTCATTCCTTCAGCCCCTGTGACACCATCTTCATCTCCCCCACCCCTTTCGTCTCCTCCAACCCTAAATCTTTCCCCTTTTCATCACTCTCACCGCACAGGCCCAAAATCATCCACCCCTTATCCTCTCCTTCATCACTACCTCCAACTCTTTCTTCAATCTCCTGCAGCTCCACCAAACACCCTCAGGACAACAAACCCAATGTGGGTAAGCGTACTGACATCAAAAAGATCATGATTCTTGGTGCTGGCCCCATTGTAATCGGTCAAGCTTGTGAATTTGATTATTCCGGTACTCAGGCTTGTAAAGCTTTGAGGGAGAATGGTTATGAGGTTGTTCTTATCAACTCCAACCCCGCGACCATCATGACTGACCCCGACATGGCTGACAGGACTTACATCGAGCCCATGACACCAGAGTTGGTCGAGCAGGTGATTGCACAGGAGAGACCTGACGCGATTTTACCCACAATGGGTGGCCAAACCGCGCTTAATCTTGCGGTAGCTTTGGCCGAAAACGGGGTGCTTGAGAAGTACAATGTGGAGTTAATTGGAGCTAAGCTTGATGCCATCAAGAAAGCCGAGGATAGGGAGTTGTTTAAGGAAGCTATGAAGAACATTGGGCTGAAAACTCCACCATCTGGGATTGGTACCACTTTGGATGAGTGTATGCAAATCGCGGAGAAAATTGGTGAGTTCCCTTTGATTATTAGGCCAGCTTTTACCTTAGGAGGTTCTGGTGGTGGGATTGCTTATAACAAAGAAGAGTTTGAGATGATTTGTAAGTCGGGGCTTGCAGCGAGTGTGACATCGCAGGTTTTGGTTGAGAAATCATTGTTGGGATGGAAGGAATATGAGCTTGAGGTTATGAGGGATTTGGCTGATAATGTGGTTATTATATGTTCAATTGAGAATATTGATCCAATGGGTGTTCATACTGGAGATTCGATCACAGTTGCGCCTGCGCAGACTTTGACTGATAAGGAGTACCAGCGGCTTCGTGATTATTCTATTGCGATTATTAGAGAGATTGGTGTTGAGTGTGGTGGTTCTAATGTACAGTTTGCTGTGAATCCTGAAGATGGTGAGGTTATGGTTATTGAAATGAATCCTAGGGTCTCAAGGTCTTCTGCTTTGGCGTCAAAAGCTACTGGCTTTCCTATAGCAAAGATGGCTGCTAAGTTGTCTGTTGGTTATTCTTTGGATCAAATTCCAAATGATATCACTATGAAGACACCTGCTAGTTTTGAACCATCTATTGATTATGTTGTCACAAAGGTTAGAACCATCATTGACCCTTACATTCTGTTTTTTGACTTTGTTCATGTTAAATGATAAGTGAAATGATTTAATTACTGTAACTTTAAAGACACAATAAAGAATTTTAAATTATAGTTGTCTGATTATTTAAATGATTGGTCTCATATTTGGGGATGTTTGGCTTTGAGTTTTTGAATTTATTATCTGCTGTAATCAGATTTCAATTTTTAATTAAGCAGATTCCGTCTCTGATTAGCTGATTTTTTATGTGTTTAATAATTAATTTTTGATAATGAGAGTCATAGGATGAACTAAACTTACTGTTAGTTAGTCTTTGACTGAATTTGAGAGACTTTTACTCCAAATTTATAAAATGTATACCATTATTCAGAAGTTATTATTGGTCAATTTATCTATTATTTATTAAAAACATAGAGTTGATTAAATAGTTAATAATCTGATTATTACTACTTCAAGGCTCAATATCTCATTCAAATGCTTTTTTCTGCAACCTGAGTTTTTAAAGATGCTTATCTGAAATTCTGATTATATTTATCAATATCACATAATGAATTTACAGTAAAAACACACAATTAAACACCCATAGAAGGCAGATGAAACACAGCTGATTTCAAAAAGTAGAATAAGATAATTTATACACCGGTTTTTTATCTGTCATTTTCTTGATAATTAGTTTTTGTGAAACATTTAACACCATTATAAATGGTCATTACAACTTTAACTGTCAACTTTATCTGATTCTTATTAACATTTCAGAACTCCCTGTATGTATTAATAATAATCAATATTTTCAGATACCCAGATTTGCATTTGAGAAATTCCCAGGATCTCAACCTGTATTGACAACACAAATGAAGTCTGTTGGTGAATCCATGGCAGTTGGGCGCACGTTTCAAGAATCTTTTCAAAAGGCAGTAAGATCACTGGAATGTGGTTACTCGGGGTGGGGTTGTGCACCAACCAAAGAGCTCGATTGGGATTGGGACAAACTCAAATACAGTTTGCGGGTTCCAAATCCAGAGCGTATTCATGCTCTATATGCTGCAATGAAAAGAGGCATGAAGGTGGATGCAATCCATGAATTGAGTTTCATTGACAAATGGTTTCTCACACAACTTAAAGAATTAGTAGACGTTGAACAATATATCATGGCAAAAGGTTTGTCTCAGATTACTAAAGACGAGTTTTATGAGGTTAAAAAGCGTGGTTTTAGTGACAAACAGATTGCGTATGCTACAAAGTCGACTGAAAAAGAAGTCCGTGCCAAACGGTTGACTTTAGGAGTTGTTCCTGCTTACAAACGTGTTGATACTTGTGCTGCTGAATTTGAAGCAAACACTCCTTACATGTATTCATCTTATGATTATGAATGTGAATCAGCTCCAACTAAAACCAAAAAAGTTTTGATTTTGGGTGGTGGACCCAATAGAATTGGTCAAGGGATTGAGTTTGACTATTGCTGCTGTCATGCTTCATTTGCCCTTCAGGTTTCTTCTTACTTTCTTCAGTCTATTCTTTGTCAAGAACATATTATTGTTTACTAACCTTTTTATCTAAATAATATCTTGTAGGAAGCAGGGTATGAAACTATTATGATGAATTCAAATCCAGAAACTGTATCAACCGACTATGATACAAGTGATCGCCTCTACTTTGAACCCCTTACGGTTGAAGATGTACTTAACGTCATTGACATCGAAAAACCTGATGGCATCATCGTGCAGTTTGGTGGTCAAACCCCTCTGAAACTGGCTCTTCCCATCCAACGCTACCTAGATGAACATAAGCCACAATCAGCTAGTGGTGGTCAGGTCCAAATTTGGGGCACATCACCTGACTCTATTGATGCAGCTGAGGATCGAGAACGATTCAATGCAATCTTGAAAGAGTTACAAATCGAACAACCGAAAGGTGGGATTGCTAAAAGTGAGGCGGATGCTTTAGCCATTGCATCTGAAATAGGGTACCCGGTTGTTGTTAGACCATCTTATGTTTTAGGTGGACGGGCCATGGAGATTGTTTACAGTGATGAAAAGCTAATTAGTTATCTTGAAACGGCTGTTGAGGTTGACCCGGAACGACCTGTTTTGGTTGATCGGTACTTATCCGATGCTATTGAAATCGATATCGATTCACTTGCAGATTTGCATGGTAATGTGGTGATTGGTGGAATCATGGAGCATATTGAACAAGCAGGAGTCCATTCTGGCGATTCTGCTTGCATGATCCCCACAAAAACTGTTTCACAATCGAGCCTTGAAACAATCAGATCATGGACCACCAAATTGGCTAAACGGTTAAATGTATGTGGGCTTATGAATTGTCAGTATGCAATTACAGGAGCTGGGGAAGTTTTCTTGCTTGAAGCAAACCCACGGGCCTCTCGTACAGTCCCGTTTGTTTCTAAAGCAATCGGGCGCCCACTGGCTAAATATGCTTCACTTGTAATGTCAGGTATGTCTCTTAACGAGTTGGGATTCACAAAAGAAATCATCCCGAAACATGTTTCGGTTAAAGAAGCTGTTCTTCCATTTGAGAAATTCCAAGGGTGTGATGTGTTTCTCGGGCCAGAAATGCGTAGCACTGGTGAAGTAATGGGTGTTGATACTGAATTCTCAATCGCATTCGCCAAATCGCAAATTGCTGCAGGTCAAAAACTGCCTGTTTCAGGAAGCGTGTTTCTTAGTCTGAACGATATGACGAAGCCACATTTAGGGAAAATTGCTCGGGCATTTTTAGATCTCGGGTTTACAATTGTTGCAACTTCTGGGACTGCTCATGTTCTTGACTTAGATGGTGTTCCGGTTGAGAGGGTTTTGAAGCTCCATGAAGGGCGTCCACATGCGGGGGACATGATTGCAAACGGGTTAATTAATTTAATGGTTATTACTAGTTCTAATGATGATTTAGACCAGATTGATGGGCGTCAATTGCGGAGGATGGCTCTTGCTTACAAGATTCCTATCATAACAACGGTTTCGGGTGCTTTGGCTACTTGTGAGGCCATAAGAAGCTTGAAAACATCCAAGTTCAAAATGGTTGCTATTCAGGATTACTTTTTAGAGCAGATTGGTATGTCAAAATTCTCATTCTGTTTCTTTCATTATATGTATATTTAAGTTCAAACCAACTGAAAAAATCTTCTTTTTTTGTTTTTCAGGTAAGACTGCTGCAGCAATTTGAAGGGAGTTGTGGGTCTTTTTATTTTCATTTTAGAATTGCTGTGCAGAATTGCATTTTCATTTGCTTCTGTAGACTATGTGCAATGTTGAACACAACACTTTCTTTCTCACCTTTGAGATGTTTGTTTAAATAACAAACGAGACTAATAAGGTGGTGTATCGTTTTTGATACCGATCTCGGTCGCTTTTCTTATGGTTTCAGGATTTTCTTGAGCTCATATTCAACTTATATGGCATATGATGAATCAAAGTTGTTTGTGATCATCTATTCATTATCTTCAAATATCTAAACGATGCGTCAGTGTCTATTTTATATTAAAAAATCATTATTTCTTTTTTTTTTAAATCATATTTAATTAAACTGATATCTGTATCTTCATAAAAAAGAAAACTAAATTACTTGTATAGAAAGTCACTAGTTTAGGGACATATGACACAAGATTTGGTTGCAACCTGAGTTGCTTGTGATGCGGCTTGGTTGTGGTTTGATGTTGTGAAACTTCAGAATTTGGATGTTCTTTTTGGACACCTAGCAACCAACCAGCCCTAATGATCTTAGATTAGAGTGGGCTTAATGAATTTAACATTACAAAGGTCGAGCAAATAAAAAGTATTTAAATGTATCACCCGGATGGCTTTTAGAATAGGACATGAACTTGATCTCTTTTTTCTTAAATCATCAGCACGAGGACCATAGACTCCATTTCTTTGCTGGCGAGGAAAAAAAAACAAATAAAGGTGTAAATTGGGTCAAAATTAGACCGACTAGAACTGAAGCTGAAAATTTTGTAAAATGCGACTTAAGACCACATTATGAGAGAGTTGCCCGATCTCAGGTTTGAGGGTTTAGCGGACCGGCTTGGCTTTCGGGATCCGGTTAGACCAATTTTTTTTGGGACGAATTGTCGGGTGGATTTCTTTCGGGTTGAATTACTTTTCGGTCTCAAATGCATATAAATTCTACAAATAAATTTACAAATCAAGTTAACAAATGAAAGCTTAACTATTAATATATGCTATAAACAATTCAACTCATAAATAAACAATATTAAACATTTAAAATGCTAAACATTAGATCGTGTTGTCATGGTTGGATAAAAACAAGTTAATATTATAAACTTAATTACCTATAAGTAGTATATATATAAGTAAAAATAATCTCCATAGGAATTTAGTGTAAGTGTAAAACCTTATACCTAAGAACTTGAAACACGTAACGAAAATACTAAAAACAAATATTTTTAGATTTTTCATTT
Source organism: Flaveria bidentis (assembly GCA_018326385.1). NCBI lineage: Eukaryota > Viridiplantae > Streptophyta > Magnoliopsida > Asterales > Asteraceae > Flaveria > Flaveria bidentis. The sequence goes on from BJCM01237048.1 coordinate 7,581, forward strand.
AAAGTGCAAGTTAAATTAAACAAAGACAAATGGAAAAAACAATGATTTTGATTATTGGTTTTGAAAATTATGAGAAAAAACAACCATTTTCAAGATTCAAGTTCAAAGATTTACGCTTGATTTCATAAGAACTTATTGCAAATCACATTGATATGATTTTGCAAATCGTTTGGTTAAAGTGATAGTTATGAAACAAATTTTTAAGAATCATTCGTTCACATAATTACCAAATCATTTATGCAAAGAATTCATATACATAACTAACTACTCACAATGCAAGAAAACAGAATACGAATGGAAGCACATGAATACTTAAACATAAACAAGTTTTTTAACTTTAAACAAATGCACAATTAAATTATTGTGTCAAAAGAACATAACCCAAAACATCAATTCAAACTAAACCTAGTGTTTCATGTTGGAATTTTAGCAATATTGGGTTATATATATAAATATACATATTTATATTATATAAATTTAAATTAAACATATTAGTTAAAGTTTAGGCTAATTATGAAACATGGAATAAACTCAAGGGGTATAAAGTGAATATGTATATTTGTTAAAACTTTGATCGACATTTTATGTATTCATGAGAATTCAGTTTGTTGATACACAATCTACAGAGAAAACTAAGAGCACTCTCAAGACATAAAACTTCATCAATTCAATTCAGATTTTTATTTCTACTTCTTGATTTTATCTGATTAAATCAATTGTTAGTGCACTAATGGTTTAATCTGAAAGAGTAATCGATTTCAAGAACATTCTAGTAATTTAATTTCAATTCCAAGTTATTATCAAATTAGAGTTTGATGAATTTGATGTTAATTTTATTTTCATAGATCCCACAAAGATTAAACCATTTGTTTAATTTAGTACTAATTGTTGTTTGTGAAGTACTGTTATCGTTTTCAATCTTCTGAATAATTGAAATTGTTTTCAATTGGATCGATTATTCAAATTGCTACATAAATCCGATTCCGTTTGACCATTTGTTGAATTTTGTGAATTGTTAAAATGGTTTGTGATAATGGATCGGAATTACGTTGTTAGTGGTATATTGGTTGAAGCAAAGTTTTATTTACATTATTTTCACAATTCAAGTTTGAAAACACATAAATCGATTTTTTAGTGGAGTAAATTGAATCAAACAATGATTGATTCTTCAGTGGGTTATAAACAATAATAAATTGATCAATTCAGCAACTTCCGATTGACTTTGGTTGAATTGGTGATTATTAAAATAACTTTGTGAGTAATGGATTGGAACTCATTGATTGGTTGAACTTGAAGTTTGGTATAATAAAGTTCTGAATTATTAATTCAAGATTCGATTGAAAGTATTTTACATTTGTGTTTGAAAGTATATAATCGGAATATGAAAATGATTTCAACTGTGGGTTATAATTGATCTAAATTTAGAATTTAGATTGCTTTACTATCAGCTTGTTGAAACAAATATTCAACTTAGATTGAATACTTTTAATAATGAGTTAAACTTCAAATCTAAATCATTTCAATCAATTCAATTCAGATGGCTACGGGGGAATCGATTAAGGATATGTCTAGCAAGTTCTTAAAACTTGAAAAATTTGAGGGGCAAGACTTTAGAAGATGGAAGAAAAAATGCACTTTCTTTTAACAATTTTAAAAGTTGTGTATATCTTGACCACTCCAATGTTTGAGGTAACTGAAGAGGAAACTCTTGATCAACAGAGAAGGCGATTGAAGTGGGAAAATGATGACTACATATGTCGTGGGCATATTTTAAATGAGATGTGTGATGCACTCTTTGATGTATATCAAAATGTTGAGTCTGCCAAGGATTTGTGAGATTCTTTGGAAACCAAATATATGGCAGAAGATGCATCTAGTAAAAAGTTTCTTGTAAGTAACTTCAATTCATACAAGATGACTGATAATAGGCCAATATGGATCAATTTAATGAGTTGCAACATATTCTTGGCCAATTTGAACAACATAAGATGCACATGGATGAGTCAATTGTAGTCTCTAGCATCATTTACAAATTGCCCCCACTATGGAAGGACTTTAAGCATAACTTGAAACACCAAAAGGAGGAGTTAAGTTTGGTTCAATTGGGTAGCCATATTAGGATTGAAGAATCTCTTAGGATTCAAGAATCTAGGAAATTGAAAGGAAAATTTAAAACGGGTCAAAACTCTGTTAACTTGGTTGAAAAATATGGTAAGTTCAAGAAAGGAAATCAATTCAATGAAAAGAAAAGGAAGGCAAAAGGTGGCTATCAAAAACCAAATAAGAAGCTTAATAAAGGATGTTGGAGATGTGGTAAGATGGGTCACAAGAAGAAGGATTGTCGCGTGAAGCTACCGGGTGGAAACAATGGTTCAAGTGGAGTTAGTTCAAGTGGAGCCGGTCCAAGTGGGTCAAAGGATCCACCGCCTCAACAAGGTAAGTTGTCTAATTCATCCTTAGATTCAATGAATTTTATTGAACGTGAATCTAAAAATCCAACTCAAACACACCCATATGTGAATTTATTACCAAGAAACTTCGGCTCAAGTAATAAAGGTAAAGTAAATTTTGAGGCCCAAGAACTTCGGCTCAAGTGCATTCGACTCTAATTGAGTCAAAGGTTGTTGGGCTTAAGTCCATTATTGATAGCACTAAGGCTATTGCTGAATCGTTGACGGTGACCGTTAATAATTCAAAAAGGTGTTCAAATATTAAATTGAATAAAGTTGAACACATTTCACTAATTGTTGAATCATTCTATGTACAGGATGATTTGACATCTTGGTGGGTAGACTCGGGTGCTACTAGTCATGTTTGCAAGGATTCAAAATGGTTCGTGAAACTAGAATTAATTGAAGATGGATCCGTGCTAAGGATGGGGAATGTATCAACCGAGCCTATCAAAGGGATTGGAAAAGTTAAACTTTTATTTACTTCTGGGAAACAATAAATGTTAGATAATGTATTGTATGTACCAGGGATTCAAAAGAATCTTATATCCGGAATTATGTTAAATAGTCATGGATTTAGACAAGTAATAGAGTCGGATAAGTTTATGTTATCAAAACATGGTATGTTTGTTGAATTTGGATATCTATCTAGTGGTATGTTTAAACTTAATATTCATATACCATTTGATAATGAATCTATTTACATGACATCTTCATACAATAATAAAGTAGATTCTATATCTAACTTGTGGCATGCTAGATTAGGACATATTAACTATTCTAGAATGCAAGACATGGCAAAAATGAGTCTAATACCTGGATTTGATATGCCCAATAGTAAATGTCATACTTGTCAGTTAACAAAAATAACAAGAAAACCTTTTAAAGATGTAAAAAAGAACTCTAGGGTATTAGATCTTATTCATTCTGATTTATGTGATTTTCATAGCACACCATCACTAAGAAATAATAAATATGCAATCACATTTATCGATAATGCAACTAGATATTGTTATGTTTACTTATTACATGCAAAAGACGATGCTCTTGATAAATTTAAAATTTATAAACAAGAGGTTGAATTGTTTCATAGTGATCTAGTTAATACCCTTAGAACAGATCGGGGATGGGAGTATTATGATCCAGTATATTTTTAGTCCACTAGAATCATGCAGGATCGTTAAGGGGGTCAGTTACAACACAACGACGCAAATAGGAGCTTAACTAAACTTTAATCAAACATTAAGACTGGATTAACCAAGGTAAGACACTAAGAACACAAGTTAAGTAAGAGACAAAACACAAAGAACACAAGTATATGGTTTTCAAGAATGCAGTATATTGCTTACTCTATGTTCTACTAGTGACTATGACATGCCATAGTTCACATCCTTATCTATTACAAAAAGGATAAAGTACATGAAGTAGAAAGTTTACAGATTCAAGACCTCAATGTACAGTTACCAAAAGCATGGACCTTTTCACCAACTCATGTAAGTTGGTGACCTTACAGAGATGCAACAGAAAGGTGTCCAGCTTTATGGAAAAGTACATCAGATGAAGCATGTGTCAAAAGTCTTTGGAAGAAATCTGTCTTCATGAGTTGAAGCTTCGGAAGACTTTATCTCTAAGGCTTCAGAAGACTTCATATTTGGCTTCGGAAGATATTGGTCTTGGCTTTGGAAGATTTCACACTTCGAATATTTCTATTGCATGTGTGAAACTTCCTAAGCATTCTTCTTCATAGTACTTGTGCAGCATGCAGGAGAGACTTTGGATGTTTAGGTTGCATTAACCTCTTCATTAATCTCTACAAACTCCCCTTAGGCTGATGCTACCAAAACACTTAGAAGACTTCAGATATCAACAGTCCTTATTAGGATGATCACCATTCCTTTATTCATAAGATGATCAGGATCCTCCAGACTGTCAAAATATCTTCTCATATCAAAGAGGTCATGCAGAGGCAACTGAAACATATCTTGCCATGTGTAAATGTCTTTAGTGCCTTGATCTTTAATGACATGCCATCTTTCTAGATTTGTGGTGTATGTCCAAGACAAGTTAGGTCTTCCTGATGCTAGAGGAGCTGTTTGAATCGGAGTTGATGTAGCATCCTCTGGCTGCATATCCTCAGGATGTTCTGACTCATCCTGGGGTTTAGAAGAGGGTGTAGTCTTCTTTTTCTTTGGCTTTGGTTTAGAAGCCATCCTTTTCTTTCTCTTTGTAGGTTTTAACTGAGATGACTAGCCTGCAGTACTAGATTGATCTCTGTTGTCTTTCTCAATTGGGACTTCCTCTCTCTCAGGCTGAGAAGGAGAGGGAGGTTGACCCTGCTGTGGATCAGAAGATGAAGCTTGCTGAGTTTCAGCAGGAGGTCCAGGTTGTGTTGTCTCTGGTTGTTCAACCTTGTTAGGATCTGGTATTCGAATGAAACAACAACTGTTTAACGTGTTAAACCAAACCAAATAGTGCGGAATCCTATTTGATTGACGATCCAATCAGTGAGAACACACGTAGAAACAATAACGTATTGAATCTAACGTCAAGAATCGATTAGGAATCGATCTACAACGTCCTATGAACTTGGAGTACGAACTTAGAGGCTTCTGGACGGCTAGGGTACGTCTGGAGTCGAAGTGA
>BJCM01237049.1:0-15903 GCA_018326385.1 Flaveria bidentis
TATATATATATATATATATATATATATATATATAAATTTAGGTGCCTTGTGAAGAACTACATTGGATCATTGCTTATTACATTTCTTATTAATCGTCATTCTATACTTATTTGATCAAGTGAGTATTTCTATACCCCTTTTTCATATTTTCACACTTTGGGGTGAAACATGTTACTTTATAAACATTGCACTTGTAAACGTTTGATTCTTGTAAACTTATGGCAATTTACTTGTGTGTTGTAGTTAGTTGAACTTTGTAGCTACCATGTAATATCGAATATATGTACAATCATTAACTATTGCTAGCCTGGCGACGTCATAGATCTGTGGGCCTAACAAGCCTGCTTGGTTGATCCAAGTACACTTAGCTAATCGTATACGCTTGTAAACATTTAAGACTTGTAAAACTTTGTCAAGATTTGATTGTGCATTCTGTCTTACATCTCTAATTTACTTTGTTCTCTAACTTACAACATGAATTGCCATATTTTATATACTTATGTATCGAAAACTATGGAAATCTCACCAACATTATGTTGACCTTTTATTGTTAACATGTTTCAGGAAATACTCAAGCTTGATCGCCACTTTTGAAGCTTGTTCACACTTAGGAATGGACCTAGTTAAATAAATGATTGAGCTTGAAATATTACTTTTATGCTTGTTAATTTCTTTATTTGGGACTTATGTTTGTAATGTAACCTTTGGAACTTATGAATAATAAATTTGGATTTAATAATAGCGTTATGTGGTTGTGAACGATCTTAACCCTCACATCTCGACGTTTCCGCCGTCAAGGTTGGGGTGTGACATATGCTAAGTATCAAATCTTCCGGAGCCAAAAGTCCAAATCTTCCAAAACCAAAAATGAAGTCTTCTAAAGCCAAAAATGAAGTCTAATGAAGTTTCAAAGACAAAGTCTTCCGAACCAAATATTGATTTCTTCCAAAGACAGAGAAAACATGCTTTCTTTGAATTACCTTTTAACAAAAGCTGGCTACTTTTTGCTACCACCTTTGAAAACTCGCCAACTTATCTAAGTTTGTGAAAAATTCATAATTTTATCAAACTGTAGATTAAGGTATTATGTCTATAACTTTCTACTTTTGTATTTTTATCATTATTATAATAGATAAGTATATGAGTCATGATATATCATAGTCACTAGTCAAAATACAATCTGTCTTTTAACTTTACATTGATCTTGTCGTCTAAATTAGTGTTTCCAACTGAAATTCAAAGTATGGTCGAGTGTCGAATGTAGTATAAAGTATCTCAAGTATTTGTATTTTTATGTATGCTTTGTAATACTTGTAAGAACTTGAAAGAAATATACATCATTCTTGAAAACCATATTTAAGTGTTTTTGTTTATTGTTCTTGTTTGTGTTCTTAGTTTCATTCTAACCGGTTCCCTATTTGATCTGATAAGTGTTCTAAATCTCTACTTCTTATGAAATTGTTGCATTGACCCCCTTTAACGGTCCTGCAAATTACTACAAAAAAAATAATGTCCTATCTAAAAGTTACGAACATTTAAAAAAATAGGAAACCTTGCAAAAATTCAACAAAAGTGACTATACCTAAATTATCAATTTAAGAAACTTTTCCTTAAAATTTAATTTCAACTAGTTAAGATTACTTATTAACCATTGATTACTTCTTATGCTTTTTAGTCTTATAAGAATTTGTATTTAAACCTTTTCCTAATAATTAATCAATATTAATCCAACTAAATCTATGAGTGTGCAATGATATTATGATAGTTTTATGAATTCTATATGTTGCCAACGAAATTGATGACATTTTATCTTGTTTTTGTAAAATTTTCGTCTAAGTATGCGAAGAGAAAACATAATTAAAATACAATGTACAATTTATTATTTTTGTCCTGCTCTAATAATATATATTGAACGTTTATCCTTGAGTTTGTTTTTTATTTATTTTATCCATATCAATCTGGTCGTATTATTCTCTGGCCGGCATTTATATCGCCATCCGTTTCTTTTATTGTTGTGATTTTATTGTTTACTTTTCTTTTGGAACGGCAAAGGCAATTATGATTTCGCCATCTGTTAATTATATATTACAAGAAATTTTATAGGTATTTAACTTGCCCACAAAAGTTTGATTATTTGAAAAAAAAAGTCCACCTACCTAATTTAAGCAATATTTGATTAATAGTATTACTTAAAATGATTTAAATATCATTATAAATTTAATAATATTGTAACAAAAGATTTCAACATTATAAAAATGGATATTTTAAAATACAATTTACCGTTTTGATATGATTCTAAGTTTTGATGGATTAATTTTATTCAAAACGGATCATATCCACAACTATACGTAATTTTTTAGATTCAACGTACTTATTTTAATCAAACAATTAACGATCGACGTCACTTTTATTCATGTGACATTGCCGCCGCAACGCGCGGGTCTTTTTAACTAGTTTATATACATATTACACTTGCTAAGAATCATACATTACACCTCCCTATAAAATATTGATTGCAGAGGTTTTGTGTGTGTTATTGGCCATCAATCCACGTTGTATTGTTTACTAAGTAGCAGAGTGGTTTTATTAGCTATTAGTCTTCGGTTTACTTTAAGAAGCAGTAAATATTTTAAGAATTATTATAACTAATGTCAATGAGTCAAATTCTTTAAATTTTATACTTTATCCACCGAATTGTGTATGTTTATAAATATTAAAAAGCCATAAAACCCATTAAATTAATGTTTGCATATGTTTTTGAAATTTTCATTTATTTAATTACACATATGTAGATAGTATAACCTACGTATGATTTACATATGTGTAAATCACATATGTATTCATTGTTTTCTCTTTGAACTTCAAGAGAGACGTCTAAATATTATATTTCAATCATATTTTATATTAAATATAAAAAGTTGTGTGTTGATAGGAGTTATTGTGAGTCTTAAGATATTTACTAGTTCTCAAATTATCCTAATCCTACTTTAATATCATAAAAATATATCATATTAATTAAGATACCATCCTTTTAATTTTAATCCTATCAGTAAAACTAGAGTTTTTTTTAACATAAGTATAGTTTTAAACAACTTCCTATTAATGTGGGGTCATTAATTTAGACTCACTTTTGCTAGCATAAGATGTGATATTGTATGATATTATATCATTAAAAGTTCAAAACAATATACACATTATCATTTTAGTATATTCGATACATCATCAAAATTATATGTTATTAAAAACGATTTTATAATGTAAATACCTCTTTCTGTCTTGAAGTTGTCACCTAACATAACCAGGTTACATTTGTTGGCATTATCTGTAGCAACTACCATATATATAGAAACAGAAGTGCCTTACAACACTTAAGTGTTCAAAACTCATATTGTGATGGCCGAGGAAAATAAACCCGCTGTGGAACCACAACAACCCCTCCCAAGTAAGCTTAGTTTTTACAACAGCAATTTCTAGCTAGGTTTTTCTATAATAATTATATCTAACAAGATCAATTTCAAACTCGTCAACATTTTATGTATAGAACACACCATGCAACCATTAGGTTGTCCCCTTGAGAACCCAAGTAAGCTAATACTTTATTTACCGTATTTAAACAAACTGTGTGTATAAATATTGTGATATTTTAACAGATGAACAATTCGCAGGTAAAAAAACAAACTGGCCAGAGCTGTTGGGGATGAAAGCCGAAGACGCCGAGAAGAAGATAAAGGAAGAGATGCCAACGGCTACGGTTCATGTGATTCCTCGTGACAGTTTTGTTACAATGGATTTTGTGTCAACTCGGGTTAGGTTATTCGTTGATTTGTCTCATACCGTTGTTAAAGAACCAAGAATTGGCTAGATTAATTTCATGGTTGACCGTACACCATGAAAGCATTGATATTATCCGATTCTAAGAACGATTATATATTACATGTGGTACAACTTTTGATATATCCTTAATTTATGTGTGGTTAATTTAGTGGAGATCATATATATGAATGGGTCTTTTTCATACATAACTATTTTTAAGCACATGTACTTTAGATATGTCTAATATAGTGAAGAAACATGAATGTATAATCACCTTATATAACTAAAACAATAGTTATTCTTGATCTGATTGTCGAGACTCGATCAAAAACAAGTTAATATATCGGTCTTAAGTACCTTTATTGCATAAGGGTAAGTAGAGTCGTATCAACGGGAATTCATAGAAAGCGTTTAACAAATACGACTCGGTTAAATTAAAAATACGAAATTTATAATAAAAAATTAGAACTTTTGATGAATTCAATAACACCAATGTAAAAAGCAACAAACTTTGAAATGAACTTACTTAAATAACAAGAAACAATCACTTTCGGGTTTTCAATTCCGCAAGATCAACAATTGTTATGTTTAACCTATGGTTTGTAAGAACTTAACTTCAATAGTTTAACTTCAAGAGTCTACCTTTTTTAATGAGCTCACAAGACAAAGAAACCGAAAACTGATAATCAAGCACACAACTGTATTTACAAGTAAATATTTTAAATTAATAAAAAATAAAACTTCATTCAATTTGTCAATAGTCATTACAATAACCTACTCAAAACATACCATCTATTTCACTTGACAAGAATCGTATTCTTGGAAGTAATTATGAAAACCAAGCCATGTATCATCTTCATTAAATCTTCAATTACTTCCAATGATGATGTGGAAGATGTTAGGAAGCCTGAAAACAACCAAAATCTCCTTAAATATGTTAAATTTTGTTTAGGAAAAATTGTAGATAGAATTGGGATTAATTGGTTTAAACAAACTTGAAAATCCCAAAAATCCGGAGTTTGTTCAGCTACCGTCGTATCATACACCGCCCCTGCCATATCATACTCTGCCCTCAGCATTCATACTCCAAACTTTCGGGAATTTTAATCAAACACGCCCACAAATACGCTGCCAATATGTCACCTGGCGTATGATATGCCCATACCAAAAGTGTTTTTTTGTAACTTTTGATATTTACATCTCTAGTCCATTTAGTTTCGTGTTTTGCTTTGTTTGCCTTAAAATAAACTCCTTTAAGCTTCAAAACACTTATGAAACAAAACATAAACAAATTAAACTAATTCCATAATAACAACGATGTAAAATAACGTATTTAGATCAATTAAACATCAAAATATTGACACGTGATCAAATGTGCATGTGTTCTTCTTAAGTGACTTTATATTAAATGACCCTTTACATTCCTTGAAATATTCATTATTATAATTTCATATTAATAACCACTAAATGAAAATAGTTTTTATGTTTTCTTTATTTTGCCATGTGTTCAATCTCTTAAAATTATGAATTTATTATTCTTATTGAGAAGTCAACCCAAATTGTTCTACTAGATTTTGCCTTGTGCTTGAAGGTTGAAAACTTTGAAATTACTCATTTTAATCCAAAAAACATTTTGTACATTGACGCCTTACCATGACCAGAAACAATAGCCCGAATAGCATCCAATCTGTAATCTGACTATAGTCTGATTCCACTACAAGCTCAGCCCAAAAGTAATGCCTTCTTTAAATTTTGACTAAATTACAAGGATGGTTCGTGGTCTAATCAAAACTTTAGATTTGGTCTTTAAAAAAAGAAAAAGAAAGAAATATGAAATTAAAGTAGGGGCCTTTCAAATGAACACATTAGAAATTGTAAAACTAATAAATCATTTTCAAAACTCACAATGTGACATGTATCATGTTTTATCAAAAATAAAAAAATCTAATGTAAATGATGTTTTAGTCTTTTCTATTTTTTCCTTCTTTTCACTTTTTTCAATATTATATTAACGCAATAACCTATGTGTTAGTGTTTTGATGTTTTTAGTACCTTAACTCATGTATAAAATATAATTCGGAATACTTTAACATATGTTTCTAAGTATTTTAACACATGTGTAAAAGATAATTTTAAATATCTTAATTCAAGTAAAAATAAAAAACAAATGTGTAATAATTAATTAAACATGACTAAAAGACGTTTATATAAAAAGAAAAGAATCTACATCTAAAACCCAAAAATATCTTTATAAAATAAAAAAACTACATGATCCTTTGTTGAATATACCTTGTTTACATTATAAATCTGGACTATTCAAACTATTTTGAAGAAGAAAACCAAAAGTAACATAAAGTAGCAACAATTTAAAGAATAAAAATATAATTCTAAAGAAAAAATAAGAGTTTTATATACGTGTATTTTTAGTTTACACATGTGTATTTAGTTTACACATGTGTAGTTAAACATGTGCAAATTCAGTTTATTCATGTATAAAACTTGTGTATACATGTGTAAACTCAATTTACACGTGTAAAACTCACTTCACACATGTTTATATACAAAAAAAACCTAGTAAAAAGATTTAACAAAAAATTAGAATCAAGCATATTTTAGATAAGAATGTATTCATATGCGCACTACTGAGTTTACACATGTGTAAAACTCATTATATGCATGCGTAATAATCTATTATGTACTTTAAAATCATATATTGAATAAGAATGTTCGAGTAATTCACTACAAAACATCACTAACTATTATGTACTTTAAAATCATATATTTTTGTCCTTTTCACTAACGGGTGTTAAATTTGTTTGTTAAATCCTTACACATAAGGGCATATCGTTTGTTGAGTGACCTAACTAAACCAATGAAACATCATGAAAACTAACCTATTAAAGTCATTTGTAGTCGATTACTTGAAAATTGCAATTGATGTCTCTCCATTGGATCTAATGTTGTTGGAACCAAAAATCAACACATGAAACAAACTTACGATCTTCTTGATAATTCAACTACGTAGAATTACATACACATTAGACATTAGTGAACAAAATGACATAATGTTCATTCATGTTTGAGAACTTATGATTAGTTAATACCTTTCTTCAATAAAAGCCTTATTTGTCACAAATTCTTCATCATAATTCCAACATTCAATTCATCACCTACTATTACCTATCTAACCAACTCCAAATAAAAAGTGCCTATCTTTGTATCAACTTACTCAATTAAGCTGGTTGTGCTTCTTCCTCCAGCGTCCTTGCCCAAGAAACTGATGAATAGTTAAGACTCTAGTTACGAAACACTCACTCAAACATCAAAAAAATTGTAAAGGAGTGAATTAAACGAATAGAAACAAAAGCTTTGGATTCAAAGGTGTATCTTTGTTTTTTATCTGGTTTGCAGATTTGCAAAACCATATAAAAGAAACCTTATCAGTGGTTTATGAAAACAATGACGGTAATTTGTATCAGATTATCGATATAGCAAAACAGAGATAGGACTTTTATCCATAATATTTCATACACTGTGGCAAGAAGATGATTTAGCTATCATTCAAACAAACTATAAGCAAAAGGGTTGTGAGAATTTGTAATTAGTTAGCAAAAGAAAGAAGCCGAATGTACCTTAACCGCTGGACTATCGCTGTCGTGTACCTTTACAACGATATCCATGGTCCAAAATAAAAGAATTAATATTCATCATATTCCTCTTTTAATAATATATAATGTAATGATGTGTAAAATAATTAAGCTCAATAGGTATTATAAAGTTTTCCTATTTTCGCGCCAAGTAGGCATCACCTCTCGGATAGTGCTATGGTGTTGTTATGAAACTTTGTTACCGCTTAAGAAGTTTAACCTAAAAGTAACTAGTTTTGGCCTACTTTTTGAAAAGGATGTGACAAGCGAGTACCAAACTCTTGTAATTATTTTATTTATGTCATTTCATTTATCTATTTATCAGCAAATAACTAATATTATATGGTAAAGTATTTTTAACTTGAGGGGCGAAGAAGAAGAAGGTATAACGATTTAGTTAAAATCGTTTTCTTTTAAACGAATCAAATTACTCCAAAAACTTTCGATTATAAACTAATGGTAATACAATTAATGAAACGGGTAGATTTTGAATCAACCGAAATAAACGTAATGAAAACTATCGGTGTTGTTCTTCTTTCGATTGTTAACACATAAATTAGACCAATTGATTAAACCTCCTTAGCCTAGTTCAGTCGTTGGTGCGGTTTTCAATGTTTAAGAAACTTACAAATTATATTTACACCACTTTTTCCAATCCCACCTTAGTTACTATACAGTTATAGTTAATAATTTTAACATATTTAACTTTTATGAAAAGTTAGGTGAGTTTATGAACAATTTCCAAAAAGAAGTATCAGTTTATATTAGAATATTGACCCAGAAAAACAAAAATAATATTTCGTATTTTGTGAGAACTACTACGACTCTTTTTATAAATATGAAGAACGAAAGACCACACCTTAAACTCTATACAATTACCCTCTTTTATACTACTTTTAACCTTAATTACTATAAAATCACAGTTGGATGACAACCTATTCACAGCCAAAATAATCAATACGTTCCTAAAATTTACCTTGACTAACATATTCTACATGTTAACTAATTCCACCTTGATTTTTCTTGGTTCACCCTTATACATCCTTGAACATCAAGATTACTTTCTAACATTCTCGACCATAATCTTGATGTTGTATCACCTAGGTCTTGAATTTCGAGTAACACATGTTGTTGATTCATTGTAATTCTTCGACAACTTTCACATCTTAACACCACCATCTCATGAATGTGTAAGAACTTTCTCAAGTCCGATTCATCATTATATTCAAGGTTGGATATCACATCCTTAAACCCTATCATCACCATCACAATGATGAAAATTATGACTTGTATATCTTCTATCTTAGCCACGTCTACTCTTCAAATTCATGAAAGTATCACAACTTTTACTTCATGTTAGATCAAATTCTTCTTGACTATCTTTGGATCACACAAATAATAAAGTCCTCTACTTTTTTTCTCCTTTTCCTTTGCCATATCACATAGCAAACTACTTTTTTCTTGATTGATCTAAATCACACAGATCTTGTCTCTAGTGCTTTACACGCAACTTTGCTTCCTACACTAAATCCTCAGCTTTTCTTTGACAAAAATCAGTCCCTACTAGCTGATTACTTTCACCTCAGGTCACCTTGTCTCAAGTCAGTCAATTTCACACTCGCGGAAATTACGTTTCTTTCCAGTTTGATCAGTAACTGATCTTCAAATCTGCTACACACAGCTTTTGTTTTTCTTTGATTGCAACCGGGTTCGTGTCACATGAAAAACTTTCTTACCTTCTTTTTGTCCGGGTTCTTCTCCACATCAACCTGTCACACATACTGCTCAAACCTAGATCAATCCTTCACGGATTAAATAGCTTCTTCTCCACAACATATCACACCTTTATAACTTGTATCACACAGGTTTTCTTCACCTCGTTCACCATTTCACACGGTATCCTCTCTAGGTCCATCGTCCACGGATATAACCTGAATCACACATGTCTTTTTCTAATGCAGTTGCATCACACAACCTATATTTAATTGATCTGTCACAGATCTGTACCGTGTTTTGATTGCTTCCCATAATAGGTTTTCACATCCCTTTGATCTTTCAACAACAATAAAAAAGAAACTTTACAAATCTGGTCTGTTGTTTGATTGCTACCCAAAACACAACCCTATGATCGAAATCTCATAACAACCTTAATATTCAATAAGCATCCCTTCAATGGATCTATCACAGATGGTTTAAACCTATGTTAGATCTAGGAACAATAGGTCTAGATCATTTTGTATAGGCTTAGAACTTTAATCAAAACTTGTAATGAATATTTGTAATTCATTATTTGAATGTATGCTTTATGTATATAGGTTAACTCATATATGTGTTGATTTAAGTGTATGATGACAGGTAAAACATTATCCGTAGTCAATTTGTGAAATTGACTAAGTGTAAGAAACATCTACGGATGAACATTTTTGTTCTTCCGTAGATATGTTTCTTACAAGACAAAACATCCGAAGATCTTCTGCGGATGAACAACCAGCTTTGGAGTTCAAGAGAAGGATTCAAGAGTTCAAGTGAAGACTCCTACGGAAGAGCAAACTCCAGCGGATGTGCAATCACCTGCGAAAGACAATCCAGCTACGGAGTCCAAATGCTTGTATTTAAACAATACAAGTGTTACAAGTCAACAAGACAATTTTGAATCCCAAGAGATCCAGTGATTCCTAAATAGAAACAAAATTGTCTATAAATATGAGTCCTAGGTTTCACATCATGAGGACGACTGACTAGACGGAAAATACAAAAACATCACATCGATTCGCACAATCAATCAAACACAAACCCTAGCAATCATCACATCAATACATAACCAACATCAACACATTCAAAGCAATTATTTTTTATAGCATTCATCATTTATTCAACTGTAATCATTAATCAGTTTTAATGAAATATGTTTGAATCAAATCGTATTTGTTTATTTATTGTGCTCGTATCATTGTGTTCGTCATAATCAACATTTATTTTGTTTGATATTTATTTATAAAACAATTAAACAAGGTTAATGCTCATTCCGCAATCATTAACTTGATTCCATTCTAACACTAATAATTCCTGATTGTGATCCTTGGATTCAAAGGTGGTATCAGAGCCAAGTGCTTATTGATTTAGATCGATTGATCTATCGATGTTAGAAGTGTTTAATTGTCTACTTGTTTCACTAGATTTGTCAATTTTTTTATTAGATCTACTGTTTTTGAGCAAATCGTTTTGGTGTGAATAGATATTTTTCAAACATTAAAAACAGTGGATTGTCTTTCGGTGAATACTGTTATTGCTCGATTAACTTAGATCAATATTCACATCAATTGAATAGTAGATCTGGGTTATTGATTGACATTAATCAATTATTCAAATTAAATTGAACAAGTAAACAACTCTCTCACTACTTAGTTTGCTTTGTTAAAAGGAAAATATGAAGAAATTGATGAGCTCAAGATGAAAATATATGCTCTTGAGTCAAATGTTGCTCCATCAACAAAGCAATCTAAAGAATCTAGTCAGACTTCAAAGCATCTCATTCAATACAACAGGAAGAGGAAGTACTTAGGTACTACACAGAAAGAGGTGATTGATGTAGAAGAATCTCCTAAAAGATCAAGGCTTACATCTCTAGAGCATACTCCCTTAGTGGATGTTTCCACTGTAAAGACTGCAACTCATGTTGAAACTGATAGTGATGTTGAATGGAATGAGCTTACTAAAGAAGAGCCTGACAAAGATCAAGAAGAATCAAAGGCTGATGATCTACTAACAACAAAAGACATATTAGAATATAGGCCTGAGTCAACTATGTTTATGACCCTTATCAACCATGGGTTTCCATATGACGTGGTTGAAAGGATGAATCTGACTGAAATGAAGGATCTACTTGAAGAATTTGAGCTTTCTAGATTTATGATCCCTAATTGTGATTATAAAGCTTTCATAACATTTCAATCCATTCAAAAAATCAAGAAAGATTTGGGTTACTGTGATACAGCAAAGATTAGCAAATACAATATGACCTGTTGGCTACAGGGTCACAACTACAAGATGCTTGAGCTTAAGGGAAGAATAGTTGGTGAGCTAAGAAGGATGATAGGACATGTAATGGCTGTTGAGCTTGATACTAGGGTGAGATTTCGGACTGAAGCTCCAACTCCTACTACTGAGCTACATATCAAAACCCCTGCTGAACCAATAACTATTGAAAGCAAAAACCAACACAAAGGGAAGGAAAATTTTATCAAAGAACCAAGAAAGGTGATCCCTGGGAAAGTATGGCCTCTGGGCACAACTGTAAGAGAGATCATTAATAAAAAATATTCTCTAATCTAGTTGTTTGATCATATCACAACTCCTACTGCTGCTGAAGATAACAAGATTATGGCCTGGAAATATGACCCAGAATGGGACTATGCACTTATCAAAAGAGTATCTGGAAGACTTGAATACTTCCACTTACTTGAATTAATCTTGTTGTTGCCTGATGCTAACATTAAAGACCTTCAAAAGTTTGATTATCTCCAACTACCCAATAAGTCCAAGAGCAAGAAATTTCTCTATGATGGTTGAAAAGTTGAAAACAAAGTTCAAGGATAATGTACTCAAGGAAGCAAGAAGGGAAGATAAGGAACAAAAGAAAAGACTCCAAAGGGCAAGAAGAACAAACTCCAACTCATCTGCACTGGTTGATGATCAATTCTTAAGGAGGGTTGGATACACTAACAGAAAAATAGCAGCCATCAAAGTCGTTGAAGGAAATCAATACACTCTTTCCATAACTAATTGGGAATATGTGGAGAAGACTAAAGAACTGGTGTTGATGAGAAATGAAGAAAAGAAGAAAACTAAGAGTATAAGCATGTTTATCCAATTGAAATTAAGCTTCTACATCCAAGCTACCCTTCATACCTACATGATAAGTTCTTCCCAAAACTCAAAGATGATCAAGCTTAGAATGACCTATGACTGTACTTGCAAATCATATAAGTAATTGAACCGCAAGAAAAAGCATATAAAAGAAGTAGATATGAGGCTGGGATGTTGAAAGGAGCTGATATCAAGGAGGTATCTGAACTAAGAATGTCAGAACAAGATAAGCTAAAAATAGTCAATAATCAAAGTGTTGTGGAAACTCTGACAATAGAAGAAGACATTCTGGGATTAAGTTTTGAGACACTTCAAAAGATATGCAAAATGGAGATCAAGTACAAATACAATGATCAAAAGGATGCAAGATCATATTTCAACAAAAGGATGGTGTCAAGAATGAAGAAGCTTTCAGTTTTGAAGAGCTGATTAAAAGTATCTAAGCCTAAAGGGGGAGTATTGTTAGATCTAGGAACAATAGGTCTAGATCCTTTTATATAGGGTTAGAACTTTAATCAAAACTTGTAATGAATATTTGTAATTCATTATTTGAATGAATGCTTTATGTATATAAGTTAACCCATATGTGTGTTGATTTAGGTGTATGATGACAGGTAAAACATTATCCATAGTCAATTTGTGAAATTGACTAAGTGTAAGAAACATCTACGAATGAACATTTTTGTTCTTCTGTAGATATATTTCTTACAAGAAAAAACATTCGAAGATCTTCTGCGGATGAACAACCACCTCTGGAGTTCAAGAGAAGGATTCAAGAGTTCAAGTGAAGACTCCTTCAGAAGAGCAAACTCCTACGGATGTGCAATCACCTGCGGAAGACAATCCAGCAATGGAGTCCATGTTGAAAGGAGCTGATATCAAGGAGGTATCTGAACTAAGAATGTCAGAACAAGATGAGCTGGAAATAGTCAATAATCAAAGTGTGTGGAAGCTCTGACAATAGAAGAAGACATTCTGGGATTAAGTTTTGAGACACTTCAAAAGATATGCGAAATGAAGATCAAGTACAAATACAATGATCAAAAGAATGCAATATCATATTTCAACAAAAGGATGGTGTCAAGAATGAAGAAGCTTTCAGTTTTGAAGAGCTGATTAAAAGTGTCTAAGCCTAAAGGGGGAGTATTGTTAGATCTAGGAACAATAGGTCTAGATCCTTTTGTATAGGCTTAGAACTTTAATCAAAACATGTAATGAATATTTGTAATTCATTATGTGAATGTATGTTTTATGTATATAGGTTAACCCATATATGTGTTGATTTATGTGTATGATGACAGGTAAAACATTATCCTTAGTTAATTTGTGAAATTGACTAAGTGTAAGAAACATCTACGGATGAACATTTTTTTCTTCCGTAGATATGTTTCTTACAAGACAAAACATCCGAAGATCTTCTGCGGATGAACAACTAGCTTCGGAGTTCAAAAGAAGGATTCAAGAGTTCAAGTGAAGAAACCTGTGGAAGAGCAAACTCCTACGGATGTGCAATCACCTACGGAAGACAACCCAGCTGCGGAGTCCAAACACTTGTATTTAAACAATACAAGTGTTACAAGTCAACAAGACAATTTCGAATCCCAAGAGATCTGGTGTTTCCTTAACAGAATCATAGTTGTCTATAAATATGAGTCCTAGGTTTCATATCAAGATGACAGCTGACCAGACGACAAATACAAAAACATCACATTAATTCACACAATCAATCAAACACAAACCCTAGCAGTCGTCACATCAATACATCACCAACATCAACACATTCAAAGCAATTATTGTTTATAGCATTCATCATTTATTTTTCTGTAATTATTAATCAGTTTTAATGACATATGTTTGAATCAAATCATGTTTGTTTATGTATTGTGCTCATATTATTGTGTTCGTCATTATGTTTGATATTTATTTATAAAACAATTAAACAAGGTTAATGTTCATTCCGCAATTATTAACTTGATTCCATTCTAACACTGATAATTCCTGATTGTGATTCTTGGATTCACAACCTGTCAAAGGTTCTTCGGCCAGTCTACCACAGAACTAATAGGGTGGCTTTGTTCTACACGTCTTTGGTTGTTACTTGATCTCCCCTTTACCGCCACACAGGTCCCTTTGATCGTCTCGCTCTGATACCAATTGTTAGAAGATTGGCCCAGAAAAACAAAGATAATACTCTGTATTTTGTGGGAACTACCACGACTCTTTTTTATAAATATGAAAAGCGAAAGATCACATCTTAAACTCTTTACAATGACCCTCTTTTATACTACTTTTAACTTTAATTATTATGAAATCATAGCTGGATGGCAACCCATTCACAGGCAAAATAATTAATACTTTTCTAAAATTTACCTTGACTAACATATTAATTTACCTAAAATTTACCTTGACAAAAAGATTGACGGTGAAAGCATCCATTTAGAAGTCGAAATGCCCCCTTTTCGATCATCTACCTTTATCATTAATTTAACCGCCCTAATTAATTTTACAGTTTACTTCCATTCCATCTCCATGATTTCACAAGCGATACCTACGTTAATCCATCCATTTTATCACTTTATTCAATTAACAGCTACCTGCACTGCACTGCATTGCACGTACATAAACATACATTCATTTCCATTCCCTAGCTAGCTTTCATCCATGCATGCATTTTTATTCAATTCAACTCAATCGTCACCGTCCATAATGAAGTGCGACGTGGACATCAGGAATGACTACTATATTCCCGGGAATATAGTGCTAAGCGGAGGGACTACTATGTTCCCGGACATAGCAGAGGTAGAATGAGCAAGGAGATAATAGCATTAGCCCCCACCAGCATGAAGATCAAGGTCCTCGTTCTGTTTGAAGGAAGTATATATAAAGGAACCTCACGTCAAATGGAGCATCCGGCTTCACCACTGCTGCCTGCTCTCTCCTTCTTCGGCAGGTTAAGCTCCGTCTCGGAACCTTGTGGGGTTAGGAGTAAAGCATCCCGAGGTTGGCGCATCTCGTTGAGCGTGATTCGAAGGCTTTTTGATTAGTATTAGTTTTAATAGGCTTTTTTTTATAGAAAAAAAGAACGACAAGAAAAAATAGATACCCTTCGTATGATCCCGGGATGGTGAATTAGACTCAGCCTATGCTGGCCTTATACATCCGTAACCCCTCCCCCTCTGTTAAGGTCGAGTCCTTACTCCAATTCGTTTCCACACGAATTGCGGCGAGCAAACACTCGAACGTGAGAGCAAGGGATCACCTAGCTAGGCCTGTCCTCGTTCTAGTAGTGGGAAAATCCCCTGCTTCAGGATCTCACCCTCACCTCTGCAAGCAAGAAAGAATGAGTACTTGCTACGGGTGAAGGAGTAAAGAGTTTCTTCACCTGCAAAAGGAGACAGCTGTTTTGAGATTAAAAAGATAAATGGTACAACATTGCTATATATATATATATATATATATATATATATATATATATATATATAGGGGAGGGATCAAATGAGAACTAGTCTTTTTTATGAGAACTCTAGGAACCAATCTCAACCACTAGTTCTCAATGGCAAAATTATAATTAACAAAA
>BJCM01237050.1:0-23347 GCA_018326385.1 Flaveria bidentis
TATATACACATGCATATATGTATGAATGTTTAACCCATGGAAACTCACCAACTTTCAAAGTTGACCCTTTATTTTTAACATGTTTCAGGAAATGCACAAGGTTGATGATTATCTTTTGAAACATGCTTACACCTAGGATTTGAACCTAAGAAAATAAATAATATATCTTGAAACTTGGAAAGTTGAACTTTTGTTACTTTATTTCGTTGAGACTCTTTGATGTAATGTTTATTTAATCTTATGATAATCACATTTACATTTAATGATAACATTATGTGACTGTGAATAAATCTTAACCCTCACATCTCGACGATTCCGCTGTTAAGGTTGAGGTGTGATAATAGGGGTTGGATTATATATATATATTTCACAAGAAGGCCCCCATCGTTTTATAATATCGTTTTAGCGCAACGTGATTATACTTTTCCTACACTGAAACCACGAAATGCTCATATAATATCAAATAAACATTAATAACATGAAATAATATTTGTTTCTTTAGTTCAATTCATTTTAATTAGTTTCAAGCTTTGAAAGGCGAAAATGCGCAAAAATGCATAAATGCTAGAAAATTCCTGATTTTCACAACCAATTTATAATTATAATCACATAATAATATAACATATAATTTCACACAAATTATAATTGTTTGAAAACTATTTTGATAAATCAACAATGTTAGGGGATAGACGCGTGTGCGATCCAACATTCTCCGAACTACCGTCACGTGAAAGGTTCGTGAATGTTTGAGCAATAAATGACGCACTTAAGTGAACAACGTTAAATGCATGAATGTATGATCTGAAAACTGTAAAAGTTACCTTAGAGGTTGATGCAAAGCAATGTTCTCTTAGCAAGCATTCTAAAGTACAAGAAAGGTACTTTGGAAGATTTGACAAATGCAGAAAGAAATTTAGTAAGTGCCAAATCTTCTGAATCTAAAGAGCAATTCTTCCGAAAACAAAGAAGAGTTCTTTCGAAGCTTCAAAGACGAAGTCTTCCGAAGCCTGAAGACTGATTTTTTCAGAAGACAGAAAAGACATGCTTTCTCTGACATGCTTTTGACAAAAGTTGAACTGCTTTCTACTACCATCTTTGAAGAGTCACTAACTTATACAAATTGGTGATGTCTCCATACTTTGTCAACTGTAGATTAAGGTCATTGAGTCTATAACTTTTCACTCTTGTACTTTTATCATTTTTATAATAGATTATGATGTAAGCTAAGCATGTCATAGTCACTATACCTTTTGACTTTAAGTTGTTCTTGTTGTCTAGATTAGTGTTTCAACTGGTCTTCAAAGTATGGCCAGGTGTAGGATATTGGAGTTAAACTTTAGAATTAGGACATTATGAGGAAGTTCATATTCTATCTTCCTAGATAACGGACACAATACTCTGTGGCTATTAAGAAAACTGAAAACCCCTCCACCCTTACTTTTATGGAGCTGTATGGTATCCTAAGTGGTTACTAGATGGAGATGAATATGCAAAATCCATCCAGCAGCTTTTTCAGCAATCAACAGAGTCTTGCCCTTTATGTGGTTAAAAGGGGTAGCGAAAAATCATAACATCATCTCATTTGCTACCCTAATAACTCATAAAAGGTCTCTTTAATCACTTTCTTAGAGACACCAAAGGAAAGCTACATCCAAGGAAGCCCATTCCAAGAGACAAGCTCATATCAAGTCTTTGTGTTTTTAGATGATAGTTGTCCTAACAGTCTCTTCACTCTTGAAGACTTGGATTGTATCCATCTAGATTACCTAAAGTATATGGAGATAGTCCAACAAATGGTTCTTCTCTCTGATAGAGCCAATAAGTTCTACAAGAGACTCAAAATAAAGTTTCCTAGCAAATTAACCATCTGTAAGACATTAACCATCACAACCTAGCCCATTAACACTTTTCATGAAGTTGTCATGAACCAATATTTGGTGGTGACAGATATGACTTCGGTTATGTCCTCTCATTCTACCATGATTAATCTAATAAAGATGAGGGGAGTCTATAACAAAGGATGCAAACATTGTCACAAACCTACACCTACTTGGCCTCTAAGGTTGGTCACATGGAATGTCAGGTGGCTACGTTACAAAGACAGGTCTTTAATTAACAACTTGATAGCACCGATCTCAAGGGCAAGTTAACTGAGAGGCCTGTCAGGCGTACTCAACCAGGTCCCTAAGAACCTGTGGATGTGATGGACCTAACCTCTAGCTCACCTATATAAGTGGGTGATGCTACCAAAATGGGGGAGAAAGTCTTAATACAATCAAGGAACCTAGGAGCACTACCCAGAGTATGAACATTGAGAACTCACCATCCTAACTTCCAATTGTCCATACTCAACTACATCCTCAGGGCCATATTAATATGGATGCCTTAATTCAAAGTCTTTGAAGGAGTATACCAAGGGCTATCTCTACCCCATCCTACCTTGCTGAAAATACAATAGTAGGATGGAGGTAAGACACTGAAAGAAAAGCCTTCGTGCTTTCTAGATATCAGGGTTAACGGGAAGTTTTCAACTTCCAAACCCTAAAATTCTATGAAAGCTTTCCTCTGGTTGCCCTGCCACTCGCCAAGCCAAGTCATAACATGCAAGTTGATAGGTTAGGTGAGAGGATCCAACTGAGGGTGCTTGAAGAGTTCAAGAAAAGATCAAATCTATATAGACAGAGGCTACCAGAGAAAATTGTTGGTTAACTAGATAATGAGGCAAACCCTAAGATTAGCTTTAAAGGGAAAATCTCAATTGAAGGCCCAATAAAAGAACTTGTGAACCTTGAGACTACAATTGCTTCAACACCCAATACCTTCAGTGAGACACTAGCTGGTGAAGGTGTCTCATAGCCTCTCCACGACCAGAGCTCAAGTTTAAAACGAAGTCGAGAAGGATAAAGCTCTCTCCACCCTGAGTCACATATGCTAGTGGTTGACAAAGGGAAAATGATTCTAACCTCTGAGAAGATTGATGAGGAGAAGAGGGAGATGAATAATAAGGCAAGGGGAGAGAGGATAAGAGAGATCCCCAGCTTCATGTAAACTACAATCAAAGCTGCCCCTAGGCCAAATACTCAGGAAAATGAGTTAAGGGCAGCCAGATGGATCTATCTAGGGACTAGGAAGTAAAAAATTGATGAAATAATCTCTCTTTCATTTGAAGAATTAAATGAGTTAGCTGACACTGAAGTGTCAAAAGAGAGGAAGGAGGCTGAGGCTACTGAATTGCTCCTCAAGATTAAAGAAGAAAAGAAAAGAAAGATTGTATAAAGCCCCTATCCTCCATCCAGTTCAAAAACATCATGAAGTAGAGACTATGGCCGTTGAACAAGAAACTCAAGTAGGTAGGGAACAAGACAGATAAAAGATGATGACCTAGTTGAGTGTCATAAGTCTCTATTAGGAAATAGCTTTACTTCCTCTATCATATGAGTATATTGAATTTGAATACCTCAAGCAACTAGAGCAAGAGGTTCTAAAAGAAAATGAGGGAGGAAGCTGCTAAGTCAAGAGCCACCATCAAAGCTAACTAGAAGAAGTCTGCTTACAAACTAAATATGGTAAGCTTCTTGAAGTTGTATGGGTTCTCTATAAGAAGACTTGGTCTAATGTCTCTATCCATAATGGATGAGCATATTATAGTTATCAAACAAAATATTAAAAAAGTGATTTGGTAGACTTGTATTCTCCATCAAGTCAGGTTGCACCTGAAGCTGAGGTCAAAATTAAACCCTAAGAGACAACACAACTTAGGCCTATTGTTAATCATAACTAGCTTGATCTTCTAACCCACATTAGAGTCCTAAACCTGAGGGGAAAGGACCCAACTACGAAGGATAAATAAGGAACAATCGGACTCAAGACCAACATTCTCATTTGAAGTATAGAAAGAGGAAGAGGATGACCATCAGAAGGGTCAAGAACAAGAAGAAAAAGTCCAAGACATCCATCTTTGAATCTTAGGATGAGTTAGAACATCCTAAGGGTGAACAAGAAGAGGCTGCTCAACCAATTCTACTACAAGTAGAGCCTCTTACTACTAAGGGACCCATCTTGTCCTGGGCTTTCTCTAGAAACCCAGAAAAATGGTATGTCATAAGAGATCAAGGAGGTCAAGACATATACTTCTGGTAAAATATGCTTGACTTTCCTGTGCCTGATTTCTTTGACATGAGAAGGTACTTTAAGAGTCTAAAGAATCCAAACCAATTGATGAAGAAGGTAATGATTATGATTCTGAGTAAAAGTGGGGGATCTAGAAAACACCTTTTCGTGTAGTACTTGAGAGAAATCCTAGCCCGAAGAGTATGAACCAAGATCGACACATCCACGAGTAAAGATGTCAAATTTATCTACCAAAATAACGTATAAACATCTAAAAGTCAATACTTTTGCTTGAACCTTTGACTTTCTGTCTCTATAACTATAGCTTTCTCTCTTTAGCCCACTATCCTCGCAAGAAGCATGCATGGGTGGATACCATTTCTATTTATAAGGGGTTTTAGGGTTGTAACTTTCATTAACCCATTTTCAGTAATTGTTTTATTTAAATTTGAAGTCGTCCACATCTTTATTCTCATTAATTGATTAAATCCAAAAGTTGGAATGTTACAAACTATCCTCATGATGAATCATAGGTTTTTAATGTTAGATTATATTCAATTGGTTCATATTAAGAGTTTAAAAAATTCAAGAGATAATGAGTAAAGTTGATATAATCTAATTAAATTAGAGACCGATAAGTGATTAATCTAAATTAAAATCATTTTCAATATTAAACATAAAATAAAATAAATAGTCGAATCAAATTCGATAGGACTACACTGATTATCTTTCTTTAGTTGTTATGTTTACGTGGAAATTAATATAATCTCTGAATTGATGCCGATCATATTATCAAATAGACTGAGATCAACATAAAGAGAGAATTTCAAGAAAAACATGCATTATAAATAACAAAAAACCCCAAAGGCCTACAAAGTGAAATAGGAATCTTTAACATTTTTGTGACAGTATATGAACACTATGTTATTATGATTGGTTAACTTTTTGGTGATCACACTTGGGTGTAGATGTTGGTTATGTAGTTGTATTCAAATTAATTTATAAACCTTGCTAAGAATGTGAACATGTTTTATTATTTTACTATTGAATAATTCGAATGTGTTCATGTGATTAGGGGTTGTGTTTAAAATTTGTTTTGATGAAAATATTTGTCTTTGTTGAATTTTTGATAACCACTCGACTTTGGGATTTTCGTAATCAATCATGGTTGTTTTACAGATATCATATTGAACGAATTAATTGTCATTTAGATGACATCCAAATAAATATTCTTATTTAGTTTTATGTATCTTCGGTCAACACAGTATGATTCATTTGGTTGTGATTATCCTACTTTACAAAAAGTTATTATAGTTATGTCTATATAACTTTCAAACTTTTGAATAAGTTATGTCTATGTGGCCTTCTCAACTAAGTAAATAAACTAGGTTATACATACTACTACCAAATCCATACCTGAATATAATCACTTGCTTCTTGTCTCGTATGTTCAAGACTTATGTCTTAATAGTACAAAATTTTGTAAATTCATAATGATATTTTGAAAGTATGACACTTGGGATGTCATATGTAAGCATATTTATACTCCTTCAATTGAGTGATAGTACACCAACTAAATTCAATCTTCTATTATATTTTATGTAATAATTCAAAAAATACATCTAACATATAGTTAAATCATGTGATTCTCTACATTATAACATACAATTATATAAAATAGATTCATTACTATAGCATCATCAATAAAGATTGCAATGGTGATAGTTGTTAAATAAAATTGTTGTAAGGACCTAGCTTATACAAATTACAATATCAAGTGAAAAGCAATAATCGAAGAAAGCGAAAACTTCTACAAGGATGGGAGAACTTGCACTTTATGAGAACTTCAAGCCAAGAGAGAACTCAAAGTTCTATGAGGATGTGTTCTTGGTGAGAACACTTCTAGATCACCCGAAAGGAGCTCACATTAGGTGAACCGAGCTTAAAAAGATGTATACTCTTTTGATATTGTGATAATTTAACTTTGATTACTAATACATTAAAATAATTATTTGTTGTTCAAACACATCATATTTGTCTTATGATTATCAAAAGTACATCAAAATTTAACTATGACTAGATCTTACAGATAGTATCATAGCAAGGTATTGCACCTAAAACACAAATTTCATTTCGTGATCATCTATTTTTAAGATGTTAGACAAGGCAGGATAGAAGAGTATAAGGTTTTGGATCGAAAGTGATGAGTTTCAAAGGTTGAATGGTAAAAACAAGAAGAAAATAAGGGTAGAAATTGTCATTCAGGTTATTTTATCAAGTTGATGATATAGACAATTGTACATCATATGGGGTCTAATTTTCATGAATTGAAGGTTAATATTGAGAAATTAATAGTGTAGAAGTGATCTTGAATAAAAAATATGTAGAGCATGAAGTTCCCGCATATTGAAATAGAATGTGTGTGACTCATGTCACGAAAATAGGCTTAAATATGACTTTTACGTTGATTTTGACTTTGACTTTTCTAATGACTCGAACATGTAATATATGTGTTTACATGTATTACTAGGTGCAATAAAAATTACATGTCAAAACCAATGCCTCTTAGTCTTCACAAGCACATAATGCATCTTGTAAGACAATAGAAATTTAAAGGTAATCATGTCATTCCTTAGGCACATGACTACTTACATATAGTATTATAAGCGCTTATCAAACCTACAATGCACAAGATATTGGTGACCTAAAGCTTTAAAATATGAATCATAACTAATAATATCATACCCATAATTAAGTGGTTTTAAAGCTAAATGCAACACCAAAAACATCTAATAAACATATAACACAGTAAAACTGAAAAGGAAACTTATAATTATATGTCACACTAAAAAACTATGACTTATATACTAAAAGTATAATTAATATGATACTCTAGAATATCCTTTTGCTTCTTCTAAGGAATTAATGACCTCATAACTCTTATTTTTCTAACCACTCTTCTCATAAAGCCCGTCCATGTACTTCATCTTCAAGGTTTCTTACGAGCTTTCAAGGGTGTTGAAGGAAGACCATTAAAGCTTACAATGATATTTTGTTTAGATTGACACAAATCATCATGTGTAGGTAAGAATGTAGTTTGATTTCTTGTATTTTATTGGATTTTTTTCTTATTTATTGATTTTTTGTTCTTCAAAAACCATGAACTTTTATGAAAATATCTTTTGTTCTAATATTCATGGTCATATACAAAAGCTCTACAAGTGGTGGTGGCTATTACAAGATCATCATTGGTAAACCCTTAGTTTTACGGTTTTCTGTTTATCTTTTGTTCTTCCTTTAATGTATTTTTAAGAATCTCTAAATGATCATCATAAAATACTCAAAATGAAATAAACATGATAATGAAAATAATTATAACAAAAATATATAAAATAAAAACAAGATTATGGACATGAACAAACATATTATTTTAACACTTTGACAGATTTATAATCTGAAGTTGTAAAGATCATAAAATGGTCAAAACTTAATATTTTGCAGTTTATTTTGGATCTTAATCCAAGTTTAAGGATGTAGTCTGCAACCGAATTGGTCTCATGGCTATTGGACAAGATTTGATAGCACAAATGGTTGTTACATGATTAAAGGTCAAAACTGAATTTTTTAACAAATTTTTTGTCTGACTTTAGAGATACATAACTTTCTCAAAATTTTATCAAAATAATATGACTTTTTGAAAAATCTTAGTTCGATGTTGTTACTGTTCAAACCCAATTGCACTCGCTTCAATTCGTTATCATTTGATCTCCAAGAAGTTGATACAAAGAGATTGGTCAAATATATTTTCAGACAATAGATTAATGCCCGACTTTAAGCTAACATGATTCACTTGATTTTTGGATTATTTATTTGAATTTTTTTTGAAGTTTAGATTCTATTGTTTGCTTTCCAATGATATATAATACGCCCATTAATGACATTGTTTGAGTTTTTAATTTTTCCAGGTGCAAACAATATGCAATCAGACATATCATCTGTGATGTTTTACAAAATTTAAACAAAAGGTGAACCATCACCCATTAATTAGACATGATTATAGTTAATAAAAAAATTACGATTATAACACTTTTAAATATCATCGATTGAGAATGAATACCAGCCATAAGTTAAGAAAATATCCATGAAAAGTTAACTTAAAATAATGAAGTATCATCGATATAACTTGTGCTACTTTTTATTAGTTGGACATCAAAATAGACATTATATATCAAAGGAACTTACATCTTAAGTATTAAGAAATATGGTTTGTTCATGAAGGTCTTGCAAATGGGTTACAATAAGAAGAATTGGTTAGCTTTGGTTTGGTGTTGACACAGACTTTAACTATGTTTGTAGACTCCTAAATCAAGTTTAGGATATATTGCATACTATTCAAGGTCAATTTTATGGCCACATTTTACTGTTTTACTTGGGACAAAAGTTTGCTCAAAACTTTTGAACTTGCTGTTATACTTTGTAAATTTTGAGAATAATGTGTGGTGTGTTAAGTCATTAGTTAGAGTTTGGAACAACTTACTTGGGTTTTTGTGTTCATGTTCATAAGTTCCCGTAATTTATAATAATTTAAATCTAGTGTTGGAGTCATGGAGAGATATTGTTAATACTAATGGGTTGACACCCCTATCCTTATTGTTAGTATGCTAGCTATAGTTGACTTGGATGGGACATGCCCTTTGCATAAATATAATCTAGTTGTTTGTGTTCATGTTCATGAAGGGTGTATGTTGGTGGTTTACTATGAGCCCTTGAGAAGTATTCTTCAATACATTTTGCAGGACTGGTTAAGGTGGTTAATAGAATCAGTTTTGAGAGTGTTTAGAACATTTAATAGTTCAAATAGAGAACTGGGTTTATGTAGAGGATGCTAAGAACACAAACAAGTAATGAGACGGAACAAAAGAACAATAAGAAATAAAATGGTTTTCAAGAATGTTATATATTGCTCTCAAGTGTTTTTACAAGTGTTACAAAGTATTAAAAGACATACTAGAACATGAGATATTTTATACTGCATCTTACAACTGACTATACTTTGAAAACGAACTAGAAAAAATAATCTAGACAACAAAATCAATATACAGTCAAAAGATAGATTGTCATTTGACTTGTGACTATGACATGCCATAGCTCACATCCTAATATATTATCAAAAGGATAGAAAGTACAAAGTAGAAAGTTACAGACTTTTAACCTTAATCTACAGTTGCAAAAGCATGGATCTTTTCACCAACTTATACAAGTTGGTGAGTGTTTAGAGTTGCAGCGGAAAGTGAGTCAGCTTTATGCAAAAATTGATAAGAGAAAGCATGTCTTCTTTGTTTTGGAAAAAATTAGTCTTCACTTTATTGGCTTCGAAAGACTTTGTCTTTAAAGCTTCGGAAGACTTTGTCTTTAATTCGAAAGACTTCATCTTTGGCTTTGGAAGATTTGGTCTTTGGCTTCGGAAGATTTTACACTTAGAATATTATTCTATGAAGAGTGCAAAACTTTCGAATAACTTCTACCTTGTTCATAAGCGCATCCATGCTGGAAGCTCTTTGGTTGCATCAGTCTTTCTAATATAACCTTACACATTTGTACTTAAATACACACACAAGGATTTTTCTTTATAGTTATACGACACATTTATGTTTATTATAAGCAAACTCACCAACTTAGTGTTGACACTTTTGAGCAATCTTTTATACAAGACCAATATGCTATATGACTTGCCTTGCCTTAGAAGAGTTTATGCTATATGGATATGTTATTTGATACTATGAAATTAAAGACATGTGATCTTTGTATACACATGTTTGAGACTACGTAATTAGAGTTATAGATATACTCTTGTAACAATATGTTCTTGATGGTCATCTGGTTGTATTCATGTGTTTATATCTTGGTGGGGTTTGACAATGCAAAAAATCTATTATTTTTAGCAACTAGGTAGTTTTCTCATGGTTATTCGATGACTATGATCGTTTTTGGTTAGAACAAAAAACCAAAGAAGTTTTCGCTTGAGGGTTTTACGAAAACTAAAAATGAAGCAAAAACTTATTCATTCCAGTGAGAACATTGAACGAGTTCTTAGTTATTGTAAAATCCTTTACAATAGCAAGAAGCAAAAACTTGTTAGAACTATTTCTGCTTAGATCTGGAGGTTGTTGGATGAATATAACGGGGTTATATTTTCCAAAGAAGAGGGGCAACAATTTTGCAAAATAGATCGTACTTAAAACAGGTTTTTGCTATGTTTGATCAAGTTCAAAATTCTAAGTTCAAAACATTTAGTTTAGGTTATTCATGATTTGAAGCCAGACAATATGGGATTATTTTATCTGAAGACGAGTACTATGATCAAATAGGTTGAAATAAGTGATGAATCAAGATTATTTAGAATTTTGATTTTTAAAATATGGGCTTATTATTAAATTGAGAAAAAATATATCTAGATAATTTGATTCAGTTTGCATAATTTTATCATCATATTAAAGAATCCGATTGTTTCAGGGATTTGATAGTAGAAGTTTGAACCCTTTTCAAATGCCTTAATATTCTTTTATATTTGAGGAGAATGGGTGAAGAAGTATCTAAATGCCCAATACTTTTATGAAATACTTTGACAAAAGGGGAAAAACTGAAGTAAAAGATGCCTATCCTATAATTCATAAAATTTATGTGATTCAAGTCAAACATAACTTGATATCGTAATCTAAGGGGGAGATTGGAAGGCCCTGGGTTTTTTTATAGATTTTAATATCAAATGAAAAAAAACACCCACGAAAGCGAAAGTTTTTGTAAGGATGCGTGAAGTTGAACTTTGAGAGAACTTGAACTTTGCAAAACATCAAGCCAGACGAGAACTTGGAGTTGTGTGAGTACTTTAAGATTGCAAAAAGTTGTAGAAGTTTTCGTATTTTGTCGGAATGTATATATAACTTTTTTTCTTTGTATTTCAGCGTGTGTCTTGGTAAGTGAGTGTTTCAAAGGGTGTTATATAAATTTACCATAACAAAAAGTGTTGTGACATGAAGAGTATGAAGATATTTAAATAATATGTTCTATTCTGATCTTATATGCTAAAGATTAAGTTCATCTACTAAAGAACAATTTCAACATTGATCAAGTACTAAACAACTATAAATTAGCACTTATTAATCTGTTGATATTATGAAGATCTACTTATTCACTGCTACATTAGACAATAATGTTAGTACTGAAGAGTAGCGGTGGTAGTAACACCCAACAACTATTGGTCTTCTGTTATGCTAATTTCCTGTCTATGTTGTACATTGTTTTGCAACTAATAGCATTACACATTCGTAGAATGCCATAATGTGTAGATCAATGGCTGAAACATGCCATTGATCCTAAACCTAGAATAGATGGTCAAAAATTGTTCTAGAGTTTAGCTTTCATGATATAAATACATCACACTTGTATACTTATGAGTTTAGCTAGTTTTTGCCCACTTGTATTTCTTGTTATTTCTTTCTTTAATCAATGAATATTATTAAGTGAATACTTTGAAAGAACTTCATTTCTTATTTACTCTCAAGGTATTATCTGTGTGTTTGTTTACTAGACAAATAAAAAAGATTCTACATTTGTTATCTATCGATCATTAGGAAAATCTTGTTTTTAAGTTCAAACCGATCCAACAAGTGATGTCAGAGATTTTGCTCTTAATTTGTTAAATTTTTTATTTTAATAAATCACTTGTTTTCTTTTGATCACATTTTCAAACACTCAAACTTTTCATATTTTTATTTCTTTTAAAGATAACGTTGTTGCAATTTCCAACAAACACGACTTGAAAAGTGGTACCCAGACCAAACCATCGATGTTCACCTTAAAATTACTATGGTACTTGGAAAATCAAAATGAAAGATTTCTTAAGAAATCAATATTTGAATCTTTTGTTGTTAATACTCAATGGACCATATGTTTTAATGGTTCAAGTTGCTGGTGAAGGGGGTAGGATGATTCCAAAAGATCCCATAAAGTATTCTAAAGAAGATGAATGTCGACTCAAAAACTTTATGGATGATTAGGATGAGCATGCCAAACAACATAATTTATGGTTTTAAGAAGTTCACAACTGCTTAGAAGTTATGGGAAGCACTAAAAGCCAGGTATGAAGAAACCTAAGATATGAAGGAAAACAAAAGACTAAGTTCAAAAACTTTAGTTTCATCTGGGGAGAACCCATGACTTCAACATATACTAGATATGTAGAGCTGTTAGACTCTCTAAACAAATTAGGAGTGAAGATGGAGAAGAGAGATGTTCTCACGAGGTTCTTAAGATCATTACACAAGACATAAATAATGTACACTGTGTCATATGAAGAACTAAGAACTTGTAGACCATGTTACTTGAAGAGTTGTGTGGCATTCTAAGTGCATACAAGATGGAATTGGATGCAGATGAAGAATCTTTTAGTAGATCTCCCAACACCTTGAAGTATTTAGCACCCATGGCTCCCATTAATGAACCATTTCTATCTCAATCTAACCAAATACCAATGGTGACTCATCAAGTGCTGATTATCACATATCCTAAATCCCTAACTCCTGAATCACAACCTTCACCACCTTTCTATAGTTGGAATAAACATCATCAAATCTAGTTATCTTATCAAGTAACTCAAGCTCAGCATTTGTCACTAACCAAACAAACTTCTTTCAATTATCTAAAGAAATCTAGAATGCATACATCTAGATGATCTAGAAGAACATGACATCAACTACCAAATATCAATGATTTCATTCAGAGCTATGTGGTTTTAATAGAGAACTGGGAGGAAGTTCCAAAGATAAAGGAGGTCTAGATTTGGCATTGATAATTAAAATGAAATGCTTCAACTGCAATCAATTTGGTCACTCTATCAAGGATTGTAAAGCCCTCAATTAAAATGCCTCTCCTATAAATTCTCCCAGCTTTAAGCAATAATTAAGTTATCAAATTCTACCCAACCACTAAAACACATACTATTGCTATAGCATCATGTAAAGACTCAATTGACTAGAGCTTTTAAGTGGAAACATCTAACTTATCAATAATAAATTGATGGCTGGTAGCTCAACTTCTTTAACTTCTATCAAAAGTAAACATGTATAGAAGAATATCTGAATCTCATGAATGATGTAGAAAACTATTGCTATAGCTTGAAAAGATTATTAAATGACTTTAAGAAAACTAATCATGCTTAAAAAGAAACAAATCAAAGAGCTTGAAAAGATTTTTTAATGTTAAAACATAAACAAACAAATCTAGAGAACCAGATTGATGATCTCCTGACTAGATTAAATTCCGTACGATGTGATTTAGCGATAGCTAAGACATATGTAGAAATATACAAATTTCAAATTGAAAAGTTTGAAAATTGTTTGCTTTCAGTGACAACTCCCAAAAGTTGCATCAAACCAAGACAGGTTTGGGGTACAATGTTGTGGAACCTCTAGTAGTATATATTCCAACATATACTCCCAGATGAAACTTGGAAGTGAAAGAGAAAATGTCCGCTGATACAATACGTGTCAAGATTGCTAAAACCAAAACCAAAAGAGAGATTGGAAAGTAGAAATGACGTGATTCATGAAGAAAAAGTATATGCTGAATCAATCAAAAGAGAAAAAGGGAACTTCAATGGAAAGATAAAACAAATGAAGTTTTTTAAAGCATCAAAACTAACAAAAGAAGACTCGTCATCTGAAGAATATCACAGTTGTTCATTTGGATTAGATTTTTCAATAAGGATAAAGCTCACATAAAAATGGGGAGCATGAAGAAGACACATGATGCAAAATGTTGTTCAAGCACTTCAAGAAACTTCTAAGAGACCTCAACCTTATAATTAAAAGTCAACTAGCTGTGAAGATTCTTAACAACTAGTTTCATAAAAGAAGATCGATCTATCTTCTCACAATGATCATAAAATTAGAAGACGAAAGAAGAGTGAAGAAAAGACAAAGATGAAACATGAAGAAAGATATTATTAGCAAATGAAGTCATAAGGAAAGAAAGTTACATTTGAAGACTTTATTGATCATGAGTTGATAGCCAGAAGAAAGAAAGAACAATTAAGAAAGGAGTTGAAGGATCGTGAGAGAAAATTGAAAATGGCTAAGAAAAGAAAGATACGGTTAGTATGCCTAGCCTATGGTGATGTGGATCATCTTGCTAAAGATTGTTATTACAATCCTTTCTCAAAATTAGCAAGTCATCCTAAAACATCAAGGTCTTTGAGTTACCACTTGGTTGTTGATAAATAAATTAGAAGAGGAGGAACCTCAAATATGGTTCATCGGCAAGCCAAAGTGGGTGCTGATAAAATGGAAAATCATCAATAAGAAAGAATTCGACGAACAAGTTAGCATCAATAAAACATTTAACAATCAATCTTTCATCTTTTAGAGAAATGAAATTCAAAAGTGTGCCAAGGAAAGAAACTTCTGAAGGAAACTCAGTGAGTAAGCAAACAAATATTAATATGAAAGTATCCATCGCTTCAAAACCCTTTATAATGAAGAAAGTCTAGACACTATAGAAATATGTAGATCTTAATAAAATCTCAACTAATATAAAACCGCAAATCATTCTATCAGCACCTGATTATAGAATTAAAATACAAAAATTAGAAAGACCAAAGACTAAGTAGGATTGGGTCCCCATTCATCACTAATCCATTAATTTATGTGTACAAACATCTGTAGAACAAATGTAACTTTTGGATTGTAGATAGCGAATGCTAGCACATGACAAGTGATAGATCATGTCTATTGAATCTTAAACCATATCGTGGTGGATTTGTTGCCTTTGGAAGTGATTCAAGGGGTGGATACATTACTGGTAGAGGCACAATTAGTAATGGAAAGATAAGCTTCAACAAGATGAATTATGTGAAAGAGTTGAATTATAATTTGTTGAGTGTGTCTAAAGTATGTGTTAAAAAATACAACACTCTTTTCATAGAGCATGAATGTGTTGTCCTCTCTCCTAGTTTTGTTATTCTAAATGATAAAAATACTAGGAGCCCCTAGGAAAGATAATATGTATATGCTTAACATGCCATAATGCACCACCTTCTGGAAATGTATCCTGCTTTACTTCAAAAGCTTCAATGAATGAATCATCTCTATGGCACAGAAGACTTACTCATCTTAATCTTAAAAGCATGACTACTTTGCATGTGCTGATCACTGTGTTGCTTGTCTAAAAGAAAACCCAAATAGATCTTCTTTAAAGTCCAAAGAAATGAATTCAATCATTACTCATCTGTGCTTCTTACACATGGGCTTGTTTGGTCCATGGTCCAACAAGTGTAAAGAGTTTAGGTTGAAAATTCTGTTGCTTGGTTATAATAGATGACTTTACAAGATTCACTTGGGTTTTGTTTAGAAACCAAGGATGAAATTTCTAAAACAATAAAGTTAGTTGTTATTAAAATTAAGAAATAAATTAATAAAAAAGTTAAAATAATTAGATGTGATCAAGATACTGAATCCAAAAACAACACTCTTGATTCTTTTTGTGTTCAAAGGTATTGCAAGATTATGTAGTGCTCCTAGAACTCCTCAAGAAAATTGAGTTGATAAAAGGAGAAATATGACACCTATTATGGCTGCAAGGACTGTTCTATCTAACTAAGGTTGCAAGGACCATTTTGTCTGAGTCCAATTTTCTGGTAACATTTTGGGTGGAAGCAGTAAGCACCACGTGATATGTTTAGAACAAAGTGTTGATAGTTAAGACACATAAAAACCCTTTATGAACTATGGCATAAGGGAAGACCATTCATAGGGTTTTAAAATCTTTTCGATATCCATGAACTCTCCTCAATACCCAATATCATTTGTCTAAATTTGCTGAGAAATCATGAATAGTTGATCTGTAGGATACTCCTCATAAGCTAAAACTTACAGGGTGTATAACAAAGTGGATCACACTATTGAGGAATATGAAAATATAATATTTAATGAAAGCTCCACAAATAGTGTTGGTTTCACCTAAGTTAGATGTTTAATCTTAGTGGTTTCATGAATACTTTAACCATTTACTTGAGAATGTTTCAAGAAACTCACCATATATTTGAGTTATAAGTAAGAAAGACTTCCAGGTTGATCTTCCCTTGATATCTGGTTAGTGAAGAACAATTGCTAAGCTTAACCAACTATAATCAATAGATGCATATGCAATTACCACAAATGTGTTATATCAACCATCAAATGATCATGATGAATCATCAGATGAAGAGTCTTATGTAAATGAACACATTGGTACTAGGAAACCTTCAATAAAGAAAAAAAGTATTGCAACCATCAAGAAAGGTGGCAGTTCAGAAGTTGACCCATCTACTGAACTCCCTAAATAAAATTTTACCAATTTAGATCTATGTTAACAACTTCAAGTGATTCCACTACTAAGAATTCATAGAGAGCATCCAGTTGAGAATGTTATTGGCAATGTTGATGTTATTTTCAAGTCAAGGAGCAAAGCAGATGAAGTGAACATCTGCTTGTTCTCATGCTTATTGTCTTAGTTGGAACCAAAGAAATTTAATGATGCATTAAGATAGAATAGCTGGATAGAAGCGATAAAGAAAGAGTGTTGGAGCATATATTGTCATATATAGTATGTCCGTCGCTTGACGAATAGTCTAAGTTTAATGTAATACACCTGATATGTTGTAAACACATGAAACTGGGTCATTCGTAAGAGCATATGCGAATGAGACTCAGTCGTACGATTGAGCCATGCTAATGGACCAGTCGTGCGACTGAGAGATGCGATTGGGCCATTCGTAAGACTGAACCATAAGTATGGTCTAGTCGTACGATTGAACCATACACATGGTCCAGTCATATGATTAAACCATATGCATGGTCCAATCGCACGAATGGGCCCAGTCACATCTAATATGGGCTGAGGCCTATAAATACCAGTTTCATTATGTAGAGAGAGGAAGAAGTGTGCCTGGGGCCTAGGTGCTACCGGATGAGAGGGGAGATCATGCTCGATCTCTCCTTGCCAAGAGTAGTGATTCTTATGTTGTAACGAGCTTGTAATCATTAGGTTTTATCAATGAAACCAATTTATTATAGTTCGTGTTATTGTTTGTCTCTTGGTTTTGGTTTTGTTTCCTTCCGTCAAGAACATGCTCGGATGTCTACCGATCCAGCGAATTCACAAAGAGATTCTTCAATTTGATAGACAAAAGGTTTAGAAACTATTTTCACTTCAAAAGAGAAGACTACCATAGGAACTAAAATGGATGTTTAGAAACAAGAAGAATGATAGAGTAATAGTGATCTAGAAGAAATCAAGACATGTAGTACAAGGGTACACACAAGAGGAGGGAATAAACTATGATGAAGTCCTTGCTCTGATAGTAAGACTTGAGGTAATTGGAATATTTATTACTTTTGATTCCTCGAGAATCTTCAAGGTTTTTCAAATGAATGTAAAGAGTGCCTTTTCTATGGGAAAACAGATGAATAAGTTTATGTATGCCAACTACCTGGTTTTGAAGATAAAAAAGTCTCTAGATCATGAGTGTAAACTTCAAAAGGCTCTGTATGGGTTTCATCAGGCTCTAAGAAAATAGTATGAGACTTTCTCTACTTTTATCTGAAAAATAGATACATCGGAGGTTCCATAGTATGACGCTTTTCATAAAGAAAGTAAGAATGTACATCATATTAGTACAAGTGTATATGGATAAAATTAAATTTAGATCTCTGATGAAAGTGTGTCTAAAGATTTTGAACACCTCATGAAGTCAAAATTTGAAATAAGTTCAATTGGAGAACTTAGTTTCTTTCATCTTGGGTTACAAGTCAAGCAAACCTCTGATGGTATCGTTATAAAATAACCTAAGTATGTTCAAGACATTTTAATGAGATTTCAAGATGCTAATGCAAAAGCTACAAAAACACCAATGTCGAGGGCATGTACCTTAACCCTTGATCTTGAGGGGAAGAGTTAATCATCAGCAATATCAAGCTATTATTGGATCACTCATTTACTTATAACCATTAGATAGATATTATGTTTGTCACATGCATATGCTTAAGATTTCAAGCAACTCCTAAAGCGTCACACAATTGTTGCCAAGATCAAGACTTAAGGTCTTTTCAATTTTGTTAGCATCAGCCTAGGGGGAGTTTGTAAGGAATATACTTAGAGGCTGATGCAACCAAAAAACAATTAGAGGTCTCAGCATGCACATTGTAAGGCCCCATTCCCAAGACACTTACATCTGATCAATCATTGCACATACAACATAAAATATACTCTAAAACGTCACAAGAATTTGACTCAAAACCATTTCATATATTAATGACTGCTTTTGCAAAACAACACAACGTAGTTTACTATTACAAAATATTAACGTTTGCATTACATCACAAAAACATCATAAATTAAACTAATGGATGCCATCCAATAATGCCAAGTAGCTGCCCCGTGCCATCCTCACCAACATTTACCTGCCAGCTGAAAATAGATAATAGTCAGCATTGCTGAGTGAGTTCTAGTTTTATAAAATAAAATACTTTACTTTTGCTTAAAACCATCCTTTACTTTCATATGCTATCATGCATCATACGTACAAATAGATAATTATTATTATCTTCCATCATCGTTCATTAACATTCATTCATCATCATTGTACATCATCATTAACATTCGTTTTCTTTCACAGTCTTTCGTATTTAATTTTCGTACATTCATCATTATCTTCCTTACTTACTTTTCGGACCAATGCCATGTGTTATACCCCGAACATTGTGTACGGAGCTGGTTACTAGACCTGAGGTCTATCATAGACCCCGGACATTATGTATGAAGCTGATTCCAGTACCTAGGGCAAGCGACAAGGGCCCATACGTATGGTCAATCACAAATATTAGACCCTAGTGTGCATCCTTTCGGGGTAGCTCATCCGCACACCATTGAGCTAATACCCTTCATTGGTGTGAACTTCCTTATAGTCCTTGCAAAACTTTTCTTACCTTCATTCATTAATGCATGCATTCATTCTTTATGTCCCACTTTTCATCCATCATTAATTTATGCTTTCATTACATAATACTTTACGTTCATTGATACTAAAATACTACACAAAGCCACGAAAATATACAAAATAAGAAACATACAGAAAACATATAACCATGCATGCACCATCATAAACATCACATAAAACATCATACATCATCATATAACATCATTTAGTCATCTTACATCACCCTAGGGAATATCCCAAGTCATAGCCTAAAATTTCCTTTTTCCCCAAAATTCTCAGAAAATTTTCTATGTCTTTAGGTGTATGTGCCCCATGCAAATGCATGAGCACTATGCAGGCACATGAACTTTCAGGATGGGAACTCTTAGGCGCATGAGAAACTTTTAGGCTCATGGGCACTATTTGGGCGCATGACCCAATACTTAGTCAGTTTAAGCATTTTCTAGGCGTATGGGCACTATGCAGGCGCATGTATCTGGGCACATGGGACACTTATCTAATTTTAGCCTAAGTCTAGGCGCATGGGAACTATTTGGGCGCATGGGTTTTGGACATCTGGGGAAACACTTAGGCAATTTAATCATTGGGCGCATGGGCCAAATTCAGGCGCATGGGCAACCAACCTAGTCTAAACAACATCATTCAGTCCCCAAAAAAATTTCAACATATTCAAAGCTTAGTACTAACATTCTGAGTAACAAAACATGAATATAACATAATCATAACAACATAATCACCCAAATTATACCCCACCCACATTCAAATACACATATAGTTACGGGTATATATATCCACTTAGTAAAAACAATCACACATGCATTTCCAGCCCTAAAATCAATTAAAAACATGTAAAAAGGAGGTTCTAGAACTCACCTTATGCAACTTTGAGTATGACTTCATTCAAACCCGTATGCTATGAGTTCCAACACCTAAAACCCACCAACACACACACACACAACCGGGCACAAAACACAAACATAAGCACAAACCCGAGGCTATAATCAGCCAAGAAGAACTTAAAACAACGATTTCTTACCTTAAATTCAAATTCTTCTTCTTGATCTTCAAAAACCCAAGAGTTTATCTACTCTCTCTCTAAAACCGATTGACAAGAAGTGAGCAAAAAGGTGTGGGCGGCCATGCCCACCTTTTGTACAAAATTATAATTTATTTTATACTTTCAACACTTTTAATCCCTCAAATTGGGTTTTATTGCATTTCCTTTTTTTATTCTTCTTTTTACGTCCTTCAAAATATCCAAGTGTTACACATATGAGAACTACAAGGAAGTTACTTTGGAAGATTTAATACAACTCAGTGAATTATGCTAAGTATCAAATCTTCTGAAGGCAAAATACCAAATCTTTCAAAGTCAAAGATGAAGTCTTTCAAAGCTTTAAAGATAAAGTCTTTTGAAGCCAAAGATTGATTTATTCCGAAGATAGAGAAGACATATTTTTTTTGAATCACCTTTTGACAAAAGGTGAACAACTTTTGGCTACCATTGATAGACTCACCAACTTATATGAGTTGGTAAAAATTCCATACTTTTTTCAAACTATAGATTAAGTTCTTTTATCTGTAACTTTATACTTTTGTACTTTTATCCTTTTTGTAATAGATAAGGATGTGAGCTATGGCATGTCATAGTCACAAGTCAAGAGACAATATGCCTTTTGACTCTATATTGATCTTGTTGTTTAGATTAGTGTTTTTAGCTTGCTTTCAAAGTATGGCTGATTGTAGGATGTAATATAAATTATCTCAAGTACTTATATCTTAAGATATGCTTTGTAACATTTGTAAGAACTTAAGATCAATATACGTCATTCATGAAAGCTATATTATCTTATTATTCTTCTGTTCTTTACTTGTGTTCTTAGTATCATCATAAGCCGATTCCCTATTTGCTTTTTTAAGTGTTCTTAGTCTATCTGAATTGTAAAATTGGTGCATCGACCCCTTTTATTGGTCCTGCAATACTAAATACAAGTGATCTAATTTAGATATTTATATACAAGAGATTACTGTTGGAGCATATATAGTCATATATAGTGTGTCCGTCGTTTGAGAATAGTCTAGGCTTAATGTAATACACTTGATATATTGTAAACACATGAAACTGGGTCATTCGTAGGAGCATATGCGAATGAGACTCAGTCGTACGATTGAGCCTTGCTAATGGGCCAGTTGTGTGACTGAGAGATGCGATTGTGACATTCGTAAGACTGAACCATAAGTTTGGTCCAGTCGTATGATTGAACCATACGCATGGTCCAGTCGTACGATTGAACCATACGTATGGTCCAATCGCACGAATTGGGCCAGTCGCATCTAATATGGGCCGAGGCCTATATATACTAGTTTCAATGTGTAGAGAGATTAAGGATCTGAGAGGGAGTCTGCCCGGGAGCTTAGGGCTGCCGGATGAGAGTCATGCTCGATCTCCCCTTGCCAAGAGCCTTGATTCTTATGTTGTAACGAGCTTGTAATCGTTAGGTTATTCAATTATAGTTCGTACTATTGATTGTCTCTTGGTTTATGCTGTTGTTTATCCTTCCGTCAAGAATATGCTCGGATGTTTACCGATCCAGCGACTTCACAATTGGTATCAAAGCTGGTTACTACTGGAATGATCTAACAATCATTCTAGCAACCTGAGCTCTTGATTTCTGGATCAAATTTCAGATCTTGACGTTAAACCCACGTTGTGTTCTTCGTGTTTTGCTCAGATCTTGTTACGTGTGGTGTTTCTATGTTAAAATTGAACTCAAAACCACGTTCTGATCACCCTTTCGAATCTGATGATGCCTATTTTGTTTCGGTTCATGTAAAATTCATCAGATTAGGGTTTTGAGCAGCACTGGCGGCTGTAGATCTGAAAATCTGTGTGCAGACCTGTTCATGCGACTGGGCCATGCGAATGGACCATACGTACGACTGGACCATGCTAATGGACCATTCGTGTGACTAGACCAGTCGTATGTTTAATTGCACGAATGAACCATCCGCATTGACTCATTCACATTTGTTCCAGACCAAAAAAAAGTCTGGAACTGCTTCTTGCTCAGATTTTAGGATGAGCAAAGCATATTCACCCTGAGGTTCTTTTGTCAAATAAGTTCGATGTATAACCCATTATTCGTCGGACTTCCAGAATAGGTGAATGTAATTGGAACACTACAGAGAGAAGAGAAGATGTCAGCAGTCGGTGCTGATTTTGTGGGGGTAGTTAGGAGCATCTGACTACTTATGGGCCAATCCAGTTATATTTATCTGCACAGAGAGGATTCTCATTCTTAGGGGGAATCCATGTAT
Organism: Flaveria bidentis; assembly: GCA_018326385.1. Classification (NCBI taxonomy): domain Eukaryota; kingdom Viridiplantae; phylum Streptophyta; class Magnoliopsida; order Asterales; family Asteraceae; genus Flaveria; species Flaveria bidentis. Next base: position 22,460 of record BJCM01237050.1, read on the forward strand.
AGAGAAATTGAAGACGCAATCAGAAAGTGATGATGTGAGCAGGTTTCTGGTGATGAATCTACATGCATGCTGATTTGTTTGATATTGTCAGTTGCAGATTGGAACCTTCAACCTTTTGCCCACTACATCGTATGAAGACACCAAGAGAGCACAACATTTATATATTGGGATATGCTGAACGTGAGGGGGAATTTCTGTAGGGGTTAATGTTAATCAAGTTAGCATGTGTGAAGATTGAAGCAATGGAAAACTGTTCATGTCATTATCTGGAAAAAATCAGTCATACGGGGAATCTTGCTGCGATGATGGTGTTCTGCAAAGTAAACGAAAGCTGTTGTGTCTAAATTCATTTTCAGGGATGTCTAACAACCTGACGGATCGGCAACGTTGGCTAATATCGTTTTTCGTTTGATTCTATTGGAAACCAGAGCAAAGATTGACTAAAGATTGTAAGAGGTGCTATCTACTATTCGCAAGCAACGTCCAAGGGAGAATTCGTTGGAGCATATATAGTCATATATAGTGTGTTCGGTTAAAGACTCTATATGCCTTGCAAGTAGATGAATACCCAACAAAGTACCCTGCATCCACCTTTGATTCAAACTTTTGAAGTGGATTCTTGGTATTGAGAATGTAACAAGGACAACCAAAGGCTCTGAAAAATGAAATCAGAGGGGCCAAATGATGTAGCACTTCATAAGGAGTCTTCATCAGCCTCTGATTTACTAAAACTCTATTTTGCACATAGCAAGCTGTGTTGACAGCTTCAGCCCAAAAGGTTAGTGGCAAACCAGAATCAGCCAACATTGACCTTGCAGCTTCAATAAGTGTCCTGTTCTTTCTTTCCACCACTCCATTTTGTTCAGGAGTTCTTGGAATGCTATATTG
>BJCM01237051.1:0-15764 GCA_018326385.1 Flaveria bidentis
TATAAACTTACATTTTGTTTTACTAAACTCATTTACTACTTAAAACCTGCGAAGCTCACCAACAATTTTGTTGACCGTTTTGAGCATGTCTTTTCAGGTAATCATGATAGCTGAAGATCTAGGAGTGCTGCCTTGTAGAGGAGACCCTAGGATGCATTTTGAGACTAAATATTTTGTACAAACTTATGTTTGTAATTATTGTTGTAGTCTGAATTATTACTTGCATGTTTGACACTTGTTCCCGGGTTGTGGGAAATTAAACAATGTCTTACTACTTGATTATGTGATCCTTTTTGTATTACGCTTATGGCTATGTTGTCGTGAATATTGACTAACGCGACACAAGTCTCCATTTGTGTTCGGGTGACGTCATGACACGCTTGTCATCATACTTATATTGCTTCTCTAACGTATACCATGTGTTATGACAATCCCGTCTCGTTACATTCCTGTGTTTCCGCTTTAGCGGGGGTGTGACAATGACTTACCTTTTGTCACCAACTAAAGTTAGCAACTGTGCTATCTAACAAAAGGTGAACAGTCGAATAAAGTATGGTTAACTGCATGGCTTTGAGAAAGCGCCATACAGTATCTTAGAGGTATGCAGTGGATTGTCAAAGACCATACTTATGTCCACTAGTTCATAGCAGTGTCTTCCGAAGGTTAAATGGCTTCGGAAGAACAAGTACTTCCGAAGCCACTTATACTTCAGAAGAGGCTACTTCTTCCGAGGTTTGAGAACTTCTTCTTTCTTCATACTTCAAAAACAGTCTTCTGGATTCATCTTCTTAGACTTGATCTTCGGAAGTAAGTTCTTTGACTTCGGAAGTAGAGTTTGTCTTCGGAAGTTGATCTTTCACTTTGTCTTCGGAAGTTGATCTTTCACTTTGTCTTCGGAAGTTGATCTTTCACTTTGTCTTCGGAAGAACTTTACAACCTTCGGAAGTTTCACACTTGGCTTCGGAAGCCTTTGTAAGTAGCACCAAAATTTGACTAAGTGATTTGGTTTTGGTTGCACCAACCTTCTTCTTGATCCAACAGTCTTTGACATTATTAGTTGTTTCAATTGGTCGCGCGTTTATTGATATCATGATTTATTATTATTTCGTCATGCTACCCTAGATTTAATATTATTTTACATACGATTGAAAAGTATTGAATTGAAGTCATTATCACATGTTCATATGATATGATATGATTATGTATTTGTTTAGTGTTTGGAAATAACATATTTGGTATATATTATTGTAGCATTATTTTAGTTTGTTGTATTCCATTACCCGAGCGTGTTCCTACTTGTGGTGGTGACCACAAGCATGTCATTGCGACATCGATGACGTGGCACTAACCTTGACGGTGAGCAGAGATCATGACATCTCCTTCGGTACTTGCGAGGTACATTGGACACATTATGTTAAGGATGTGTATGGACTGGTCCTAGGATATATGTATATGATTATGGTGGATGGTTGTTGTGTATGCCCACACTCCATTTCACGTTCGGTATGTAGAGTCTACAACTCTATGTGTGTGTTTGTTCTGAAATAAGTTATTCGGCTTAATGGGTACATCCACATGATACGATTTACTTTATTGACTTGTCTTAATTTGTATAGTATCATTTTATATTACTTTATCTCTCGATGTTATTGGCAGTTATTATTATTGTTACTTGTGCCTTTATCCAAGATATGTTGGACCGTTTGAGATTGTCAAACGAGTTGGTCCGGTAGCCTATCAACTGAATTTACCTGAAGAGCTAAGTGGAATACACAACCTGTTTCACGTGTCTAATCTGAGAAAGTGTTTATCCGATGACTCACTTGTCGTGCCATTAGAAGAATTGGAGATTGATGAACAACTTCGTTTCATTAAAGAACCAGTGGAGATTATGGATCGAGAAGTCAAAACCCTAAGGCGTAGCAAGATTCCTATTGTGCGCGTTAGGTGGAACTCAAAGCATGGCCTAGAGTTTACATGGGAACGCGAGGATCAAATAAAGAAGAAATACCCACAATTGTTCAAAGATCAGGCATCTACTTGTCAAGGTATCCATTATTAGGATATCTTTTCTTTCAATTTCGAGACGATATTCCCTTCAACAAGGGGATGATGTCACAACTCTCATGAAATTTATTCTAGGTTTGTTCCAGAAACCTCAGAAACCCTATCATGATCGAGCTTGGCGTTTCATTTGAACGTGATGTTCTGATTTTCGGGACGAAAATTCTTTCAACAAGGTGATGATGTGACAACTCTTAGTTTTCTAGTTTTGGTTTTGATGTCCAAACAAATTCCGTCACCTGTTATTATTAAATTAAATTTTAATAAGTGCAATTACAATTATTATTATTATTTAAAAACTCTCAAACTAACCTTACACAAATTAAAGTTTAAGTATACATGTATGCAATTAGTGTTAATTGAGGGGCTAAAGTGAAAGTTAAAATCAAGACATTATTAAATAGAAACCACCCCCATAGACCCATGCAATTCTCGTAACCCTAATTACACTGAGAAACCTTGCTTTCGTCCTCTCTTTCAAAAACCACTGCCGCACGACCGAAAACCGTGTCTAGCAGTCTCTTTTGCCTTCAACCGTGAGCACCCTACGACCATCATTGTTCCTTCGCGGTGATTCCGTCGATCCGATTAACTCCCGCTGTCATCTTGGTTTCCGGTAGTTTCGATCGGAAATCAATCAACTAAGGCAGTTAAATCGGTATGTTTCCCCTGATGGTTTCATGTATTTTATATGTTACGGTATTGGTTTCGGTTTTGATTTGGGTCGGGAAGTGTACGGTGCGATTGTATGTTTCTATTATGAATGTCGATCGTATGGTTTGTATGTATGTGCATAATTTCACAATAGGTGTGTGTTCATGGTGTACGATCGGGTGGTGTGGTCATGGTACATGGGTTCGCGTATGTGGTTGTATGTCCGGTTATGCTTCGATGCTTTTATGTTCAATTTACAGGTTGGTTTCATGGATTGATCCTGCGTATGTATGTATGTTTATGTTCAATGGGCATGATTCCAAGTATGCATATAGGTATGCGATCCGTATGGTGTTACGATGTATGTATATGAAAGTTAGGTGTGTGGGTGTGTTTCTGAGTATATGTATATATTGTGTATGAATGATATTGTTTGCTTTTGGTCTGACCGAAGGCGCATGGTGCATGGGAGGTTTACATGTTAGGCATGGGGAAGTCAAGCTTGGGCGCATGGGGGCCTTAGTGGGTGCATGAGTGTGGGTATTTCTATGAATGCCTGTGTATATGGGTGAATGCATGTATGTGTGTGTGCGCATGTGTATGTGTTACAATGCGTCTGTGTGTATGAATATAGGTGTGTGTGTGTGTCTCTTGCATGTGGATAGGTGTATGTGCATTATGATTTCATTAGTTGGGCGCATGAAGTATGCTTCTGCATGTGAATTTGTTTGTGTGTGATGAAGCAAATGTATGTATGTGATACGCATGTGAAGTGTTTATGATATGTGCATGTTTGGGTTGTATATTTTTGGTGTAGATTGTATGCATTTGTATGTAAATTTTATGTTGTGGGCATGTTAGATACAAAGTAATAAATTATATGATAGTAGATGGGTTAAATATATATCATTTTGGGAACCGTCGACAACCGAACCGAGTCATGAAATGCGAAACCGTATCTTTCTTATATTTATATTTAACAATTAATATTAATAGTGCAAATTAATATTAATTCAGGTTAATTAGAAACCCGAATCTTTTGTGTTATATTACTTTGTTGTTGTGCATTTAAGGTGAGTTCTCAGCCCCGCTTTACCTATTTTCTTTAGGGTGAAAGAAACGTGTGTTCTGAACAAATTTTCATTTGATCAGTATTGCTATAATATCACTTGTTTACTAGTGTGACACCATACTTAAGTCCTCACTTTCGAACCGTTAATATATGTACTTTAGCGAGGTAATTCTGAGTAGATCTACTGGGTTTGACAAACCCCACCTGGGTTAGTCGCGCTAGCACAACGTTCGTCAAACGGGTGTTTAATTTACCTAATTTCTGTTGATGTGATCGGTGTTCACAGCCGAGGCATTTCTTTACGTTGTCAGTGTCGATTGCGAACTTCATACACTTAGTAACTTGTTGAGTAGACTAGCTATCTACTCATATTATTTTATTTACTGCATTAGTTTACTGTTATGTTCTATTTATCAAAACCTGTGAGCTCACCAACTTTGTGTTGACACTTTAGCATGTTTCTTTCAGGTACTTAAGCGAGCACGACTATGATCATCATAGCATTCATCATTCATTTGGTTTAACAAAGACATTTGCATTTTCCTACACTTTATACTTATCTGGTTTTGCTTGTGTCTGCGCCGTTTAAATTATGATTTATACGCTTCCGCATTTACTTTCATATTTCCGTATTAAATTCTGATTTTGAGAATTATTAATTTAAATGAGTATTATGTTTTATAACTGTTGTGTCGTTTGGTGCAACTAATGGCTAAGCGTGTGGCCGAACTCGAGAAGGACCCAAATGCCCCTATGTTACCACCAATTCCTTGCCCACCAGAGCAGGCCATAGCTGCTTTGGAAGCCACGGTACATTTGGAGTATAAGCGCGTGGCTGGACTCGAGAAGGAAAACACAGAACTGAAGAAAACATCAACCAGGACTACAGAGAAACTCGAACGACTCGAGACTCAATTCGATAACTTCGTGGAATACCACAATGACCTAGTAGATCATTTTAATGGACTGGTCGGGCGGACTGAGAGCACTGACCAACGACTAGGAATTGTGGAATCCCAAATCCTCGCTCAAAACGCAGTACCTGAGCCAGAAGCAGCACCTTAAGTAGAGGAAGACCCCGAGGAAGAACCAGAGGAGGCACTAGAAGAAGAAGAAGACCCCTAGGAAGAACCAGAAGAGGCACCCGAAGAGGAAGAAGATCCTGAAGAAGAACCTGAAGAAGCACCGGAGGAGGAAGACTCGGAGGAAGATCTAGAAGAAGAACCCGAGGAGCAACTTGATGACGAAGCGGAAAACAGTGACGGATCTGTCGATTCCCACTAATTTCTTTGCTTGTTTCATTCCCTTTCGTTATTTCTTTTATTCCATTGGACTTTACTTTTCACACCTAGATAGGAAGGGTTGTTTTCTATCCGACTGATGCATTTGGATTTTAGTATTTGATTTGATTAATTGTATGTGTACTTACAATTTATTTGATCATAAATTATTATTTGAACTTATTAGTTATGTGTGCTAAATTCTTTTAATTACTTGTACTTAAATGAAGTAGATATGTTGCATATTACTTATTTTTGTAAGTTGTGATTGTTAAGAATGTCTGGAACTAGTCGAGGAAGCGGTCGTGGTACCATCAACATGACCCCAGCCGAACTGGCAGCCCTAATCAACCAGCATGTGGCCAAGCAAAACCAAATCTACCCCTGACGTTAACGTTCCATCACTCTAGTCAATTCGTAACAACTGTTCAAAAATTCTAAAGACCTGATCAAAATTTGTTGCAGGACAAAGGGTATGCACCTTTAAGTCCTTCATGGACTGTAAACCTAATCCGTTCACTGGAGCGGAAGGAGCGGTGGGACTCCTACGCTGGTTCGAAAAACTCGAGTCGGTGTTTGAAATGTGCAACTGCCCGGTGGCAAGTCGGGTTAAGTACGCCACTAGCACCCTGGATGGTGCTGCTCTATCTTGGTAGAACACTCAAGTCCAGATGTTGGGCATCGAAATTGCAAAACAGACAACTTGGAATGACTTCAAGACCTTGATGAAAGAGGAATACTGCCCCCGGGATGAGGTGCAGAAACTAGAGGCTAGTTCTGGAATCTAAAGATGACAGGCTCCGAAATCGAGGCGTACACCACTCGATCTCACGAGCTTGCTACCCTGTGCCCTAACATGGTCAACCCTCTTTCCTTGAGGACTGAGAGGTATCTGTATGGCCTGTGACCCGAGATTCAAGGTATGATCACTGCTTCCAAACCAGACACAATACATGAGGCAATCAGATTGGCTCATAGGCTAACTGACCAGGTAGTCGTACAGGGTAAACTACCCCCGCGAGGTTCAACATCGACTACTTCAGACAGTAACAACAAGTGGAAATGGGAATCTGGTTCCATTAACAAGCAAAACAACTCTCAACCACAACCACAACCACAACAGTCACGGAAGTTTGACAACTATCGCTCATCTCATCAATCATCATCTTCATCTCAACATGGTGGTGGCTACTCTGGGACGTTACCTAAGTGTAACAAATGCAACTACCACCACAATGGGCATTGCAAAAAGAATACATGTGAGCGATGCGGTACATTTGGCCATGCTGCTAGAGATTGCCGGATGAACATGACATCTAAACAGCCAACCCAGAGGAATGAACAAAGGGGTTGTTATGAGTGCGGTCAGACCGGGCACATAAAAAAGTATTGCCCAAAACCGAGGAAGAATAATGGTGGTGGTAATGATGCTACTAATCGCAATGGCAGTGGAAACAACGATGGTAATGCTAATGGTGGAGCCAAGGGAAGAGCCTTCGTCATTGGTTCAGGTGAGGCTCTTAATGATCCTTCTACAGTAACTGGTAAATTTCCTATCAATGGTTGTTTTGCCTCTGTGCTATTTGATTCTGGTGCTGATAGGAGTTTCATTTCGCATAAGTTCAGTCGATTGCTAGATGATAATTCTGTAGCCCTAGATACGAATTATATAGGAGTTTTATTTCGCATAAGTTCAGTCGATTGCTAGATGATAATTCGCTAGCACAACGTTCGTCAAACGAGTGTTTAATTGACCTAATTTCTGTTGTTGTGACCGGTGTTCATAGCCGAGACATTTCTTTACGTTGTCAGCGTCGGTTGCGAACTTCATACACTTAGTAACTTGTTGAGTAGACTAGTTATCTACTGATATTATTTTATTTACTGCATCAGTTTACTGTTATGTTCTATTTATCAAAACATGTGAGCTCACCAACTTTGTGTTGACACTTTAGCATGTTTCTTTCAGGTACTTAAGCGAGCACGACTAGGATCATCATAGCATTCATCATTCATTTGGTTTAATAAAGACATTTGCATTTTCCTACACTTTATACTTATCTGGTTTTGCGTGTGTCTGCGCCGTTTAAATTATGATTTATACGCTTCCGCATTTACTTTCATATTTCCGTATTAAATTCTGATTTTGAGAACTATTATTTTAAATGAGTAATTATGTTTTTATAACTGCTGTGTCGTTTGGTGTAAATAATGGCTAAGATCCTCGTATGTCACGCGCCTAACGGTATTACACCGTTTGTGGAATTTGAGGGTGTGACAATAACGTTCAATGAACCATTCGTGTACCATTTGACGAAAAGTTCGTTTATGTTCGTTCATTCAATAAAGGTACGAACATGAACAAAAAAAGTTACGTTCGTTTAGTTAAACGAATGAACGTTAATATAAGTTGCGCTCATTCATTTATGTTCATGAACAATCAATAATGTGTTCATTAAAGTGCGTTGTGTTTGTTTATTTAAAACTTATGTTTGAGAAATTTTTGTTATGTACTTATTTATATTAATTGTGTTTATTAATGTTTACGAATATTTGTGTGTGTTCGTTTCCTTTTATTTATGTTCATTTATGTTCGTGAAATGTTCATGAATATTTTAATTTCCTTAATAAATGAACACGAAAAATAAATCTCGTTTGGTAAGCGTTCGTGAACAATTCACGAACAAATTATTTTTCTAGTAAATGAACACGAACAAGGCCTCATTCGTGTTCGTTCAGATCGTTTACAACCCTAACTATACGTTTATAATTCGACGTAAATTTTGTTTAGAAAATAATTAAATTCAATATAATATATTTTCATTCAATAATAAAAATATTGAAGTCACCAGGTATCACGCAAAATTAATTCGAAAACAATACAAGCCCATTGTAATTCATATTTTTTCATGTTGGAAATGATATTATCATATGGGATAAAAAAGTAGTATTGTTTATCCATAACCGAAGGACATAAATGCAAACAAACAGACGTCGAGGTGATGCTTCCGTTTGTCAGACGTTAAAAGCGTAAAAATTCCAATTTTCCCCAATTTTCCCTCCTGTTTCCGATATAGTCAGCGACAACAACAATAGCTCCGGCCATCGCCGCCGGCCACCTACCACCACCACCAGCATCACCACCACCGCACCGACGGCAGTTTACCACCGGAGACAAACAGTCTACACAGAGAAACTATGGCGGTGCAAAGAGGAGGCAGAAGGAACGTATTAGCCATCACCGGAGCTGCTGCTTTCTTAGCCGTCGCCATCAAGTTCGCCATAGATGCAATTAACTCAAAGAGAATCGATCTCAAGAAGAAAGGTATATTATATATATGTATATGCAATCTCTGTGCGTAAACATGAAGTATTATCTGATTTTGTTTTGTTACGGTTAGATCGTCGGTTTGGAGTATGAAGTTAACAATTTAACACGCAATCTACTCAATGTGTTGTGTGTATCTGTAGTTCGGCTATTGTGTTGTTGTTGTGTGGAGTTTTGGTTGAGTTTGTTGTGATGTGATTGTTTTATATGTTTTTAGGTCTTCGAGGCTCTAATGTTAGGGTCAATCTCTCTGCATCTGATATAATTAAGCTGTGTGATCGTGTAATTGCTAATTCGAAGGCGGTTTATGATGCGGTAGCTTCAGTTCCTCTTGATAAGGTATGTGTGAGTTAAAGTAATTTTTAAGTTATCTTCATCCATTAGTATGACTTTTAATTGAAGGCTTGTAGTGTGATTCTACTCACTGTAGGGCTATTTACATGTAAGTTGTAAGGAGTGATACATGTGATTATTTAAGCAGTCATGCCTCATTAGTATGGGTTATCGTTTTTTTTTTTTGAACTTTACAGGTCACATATGCAAATGTTATACTGCCACTTGAGGAACTGGAAGCATACCAGTTCCCGCTGGTACAATCTTGTATTTTCCCAAAATTTGTGTCTACTTCAGAAGAAGTAAGAAAAGCAAGTGCTGAAGCTGAAAGGAGAATAGACGCACATGCATCGGCTTGCAGGTCTTACTTTATTATCAATTGTTGCATCCTTAGTAATTGTCATATGCTCGCAGTGCATACAACTTTTACATTCTTTTTTCATACTTAAAGACGAAACTGAAGTGTTTTCACATTTGGCATAACATACTTGTATTATACTATTCCGTATAACCCTATTTTATTTTAAGCTGTTCAGCCAACGTGAAGACGTGTATCGTGTCGTTAAAGCCTTTGCAGCAAAGGGGGAATGGATGAACATGGAATTAAAACGTTATGTACAATTCATGGTATGGTTTGGAAATTGGAAATCTATTAAATATTGTCCAGAGGTTGATTTCATTATGCTAACTTTTCTCTGCAGTATTTGATTTATGGTATTTAAAACGGCATGTGTGGTGTTGCCATTTAAATGAATTGTATATGAGGAGCAACTAAGGCGACAAGGTCTAAAACCGAAGCGCAAAACGCAAAAGCGGTGGGCTTTTTGTACGCGAATCGCTAAGCATTTATACAATTTATTAATATATCCTATAGGTTTTTAGCATCCCCACCCAATATATAGCTATAAATAAGGTTTATATATGAATTAATGTATAAATTACTTATATGTATAACCTTTTTAGCACTTTGAAGCAAAAAACACCCCATGTACAAGAAGGGCACGCCTCAGAGGGATTTTTCCCCAAAAGCTTCTTGCACAGCCTGTGCCTTATGTTACACAAAGCCCCAACCCTTGCCTCAAGAGTTGCCTTGTGTCTAGGCGCGCTTTTTAAAACCAAGGTACTTATTGTTATATATTCAGTGACAGGTTAGAGACTTTGAGCGTAATGGAATGAATCTCACATTGACAAAAAGAGAGGAATTACAGCGGTTAAGGGCTCACATTGATGCGCTAAGTATGCGATATATCAAAAATTTGAATGATGATAACTCGTTTCTTCTGTTCGATCACTCAGAGTTGCTTGGCTTGCCTGCAGAGTTCCTTATGGTTAGACATTTATTTCTTATGTAACAAATAAATCACGCTTCAATGTGCTTAGCGGGTTAAGAAAACTCATCTTTTGACCTCACATTCGAGTAGCGATTTGATTCTCATTAGTTATTATGGTGTGAACAAGGAGTTTCTTTGCCAATGCTATGGTTTACTGCAGTAACTTACCAACTTATTGTTTATTCTTATAGAGCTTAGACAAGTCTGAGAATAAAAAATACAAGATCAGTTTGAGAAGCCATCATGTTTCAGCAGTGCTTGACCTATGTAAGGTGCGTTTGCTGGAATTTGTAAGAGGTTCATGATTCTGTACATTTTTTTTTCTTTTTCCTTTTATAGTTAGTTATTTGATATACCATAAATTGTAATAACTTGATATACCCTCAAGACTTGTATTTCACTGCATCACCAACATTCTTTTTTATTTTTATTTTTAGATTTTGTTAATTTTTTTCATCATGTTCTGTCTATAAGATTCAGCACCTGTCTTCCGGTTAATACAAACATGCTTATATTCTGTTTTATTCTGTTGAAGGTGGGATCAACCAGAAGGATTGTTGCAGGGGCCTATGGAAGAAGATGTGAAGCTAATCTTCCTATATTAGAAAAATTGGTAATACTGAACTGAAAGCCATCTCAAAATTCTTCCGAGGTTAAATAATACTATGCTGGACTTCTAACATGAATATTTTTGGTGACACTTAACAAGTTACTGTGAACTATAACTTTATTTGCAAGACGTAGAAAGAGGATAAATAAATTTGTTTTTAGTTTCCCGCCAGGGGGTGTTTTGTTTTCTCATAAAGACATAAGTATCCGAATCTTAATCCATCGATTAGTTTGCATTTACGTGCATACAAGATACTTTATAGGTAAATGTGTAATGACTGAAACTTCTTTGCTGTTCAGCTGGTTTGATTGCATTGTTTTTCCTTTTATTATTTTCAGGTTCAGTTGCGTCATAAATCTGCTAGATTACTTGGCTATACTAACTATGCAGATTTTGTTACCAATCGTAGAATGGCAATATCATCCTCAAAGGTTTGTACAGGTTATTCATATTATCGTGTTAAAAATTAATAATCTATATTTCAATTATTATTCATGGCAATGCTACTAAATGTTCAGGTATTTGAGTTTCTAGAGGAAATCTCTGACAGTTTGAATGATTTGGCTGCTAGAGAGCTCACCCTCCTAAAAGATATAAAGGTTAGAAGCTGTCATGTTTTTTCTGTACTTTTTTGTGTATTAAAATGGGAAACTTGCTGTTGCTGATGTTTTTCTGGCATTCAGAAGAAAGAGGAAGGAGAAATTCCATTTGGAATTGAAGATTTACCATATTATGTAAAGAAAGCTGAGGAAGAGCAGTTTGATCTGGACTTTGAAGTTGTAAAGCAGTATTTCCCTGTTAGTTTAGTTCAGTCAGGGATTTTCAAAGTATGCCAAGATCTTTTTGGTAATCACCTCACTTTTATGTTGGTGAAACTATCAAGTTGTCTAAAAAAGCGGCAAAATGGGTGGGCAAGGCTGATTGATTAACGACTCGAATTGGATTGAAACAATTTGTGTTGAGTTGATCCAAAACACTTTTTATCCTAAGTTATAATTTTTAAACTATTAAGGCGTCAAATACGATCTTGTAAATTGTATTAATTTGATAATGGTCTAATATATATGAGTAATACGATTTTGGAGGTTTGATACAGGAAGTTAAATCTTTTGGCAACTTTATTAACCCATATGACCCATTCATAAGTAAATGGGCCAAAATTGCCACATGAAACATTATCTTTTTGTTTGAATCATCTAGATAATATACAACTTAGACCATTAATTGCTGCAGGTTTAAGATTTGAAAAAGTTTCTGATGCGAACGTCTGGCACAATGACGTTGAGCTTTATTCTGTTTTTGACTTGAACTCAACTGATTTAATTGGTTACTTCTACCTTGACTTGTATACCAGGTTTGTTTGTTGAATGCTTATCTTTTAATACCTATTCATCACTTTATCAGTAGAATGCTAACATAAGTTTAAAGGCATGGTACATGTGATATTTTAATTTGGTTTTTTATCTGCTTTGACAGGGAAGGAAAGTATGGCCACACTTGTGTAGTCCCTCTCCAAAATGGTTCATTAACCAACGGTTCAAGACAGGTATACAACTCATGGATTTTAGTTTCCAAATATATGAGTTTATCATCATCTTGGTTTTTTAGATAATTATTAGTATTAATTTATGATAAAAAATATAAGTTTGAGATAATGTTAGATCAGGACAAAATAGGTTTTAGATAGCAGTTAAGATGGGGTTCCCATGTCTATATGTTGTTACTTAAGTTCATCTTTAATCAGTATTTAACATAATATTTTGGTTTTCTCAAGTTTCCTTAGCTGCATTTTCCAGTTTTTAGATTCCTTTTTGAAACTCATGAGTGAATTAGCTATTTAACTTCCAAATTTGTTTACTGTATTATCTTTCCATAATTGGACATTTTTATTTTTCTTAATTTAAAAGCCAACCCATATATAAAGTAATAATAATTAGAGTTAATTTCAATTTTGCACCCTGAGGTTTGACAAAAGTAACTATTTTCCTCCAAAGTTTAATAATATCAATTTCAATCCAAAAGGTTCATCATTTGTTTCAATTTCAGTTCAAAAGTTTCATTATTTCCAAAAGTTTCATTATTTTGGATTCAAGTTGAAACGACTAATGAATTTTTTGGACTGAAATTGAAACAACTTATGAAATTTGTGGCGGTATTATGTTGTGTTTAATCTTTTGGAGAAAAGTAATTATCTTTGTCAAACCTTAGGGAGCAAAACAAAATTTAACTCTGACATTTTATTGTCTTTCTCCTACTATATGTTTATGCTCCCTTTCATGTGGTACTGGAAATACATCTGACATACTCTCTTCATCTCAAAATTATTGCCCATTTTTCTATATTATTTTGCCCAAAAGAAATGCCTAGTTTCAAACATGATTAACCGTAATTTACTAGTTTCAGATTTTACCTTTAATAATCTCTAGCATCAAATTTTGCAAAATTTCCAAATTCCAAGCCAACTTGTTTTTCTGCCAGGTCACAAACATTGGCTTAGGTGGGATTTTTACTTTTACCCATAAAGTAAAATCATTAAGGGTGAAATTGAAATTTTGCTTTATAAAATCTGCATTATTCATAATTAGGGGTGTAAACTAGTCAAGCCGACTCGGGACTAGCTCGCTAAAAGCTCGAATTGAGGCGAGCTATAACAAGCTCGAGCCCGAGCTTCACATATTGAGCCAAGCTCGAGCTTTAAAAACAAAATATTTAAACGAGTCAAGCTCGGGCTCTCGTAAAGTTTTGTTTTGTTTGTGTACAACTATTTTTGGATGGAAGTAGTATTATTAGGCATGCGCGCCTTTGGTGGTGGGTGGGTGGGTGTATTCACATACATACGGGTGTGCGCGTGCACACAGTGAATTTGTAGTGCACAATTTGTTGGCCAAAATTCCTGGTTGGGTTGAACATGATAATCAAGCCATTTCATTTCTTTATGATAATGCATGCTTCATGAGATTCCACTTATGAATTCTGTTCTAGGTTCCTGTAGCCTTGCTGGTAACCCAAGTTAAAAAGGAAGTTGGTGATGCTTCTGTGTTATTACGGTTCTTTGAAGTCGTTAAACTTTTTCATGAGTTTGGCCATTTGGTATGTGAACCTTCATTTTTCTAACTTTGACCAATGCTTTTAGATTTTATTACATGGTTTTGAACTTTGAGCAATGGTTTTAGTGAATATGTTATTAGTTACAATCCATATCCTTTTTTTATGGATACCGTTTTTCCTATTTCTATTCCACTGCATTAGCCTTTTCATTTCTTGGTTTAAGGTCCATTATATGTGCAATCGTGCATCGTATGCAAAATTTAGTGGATTACGTCTTGATTCTGACTTTGTGGAGATTCCTGCCCAGGTTTTAGAAAATTGGTATGTTTGACTTCTTAACTTCTTGGAATAATGTATGTGGAGGTCACCCAAGTATGTATGTTATACCTAATTTGGCAAAAAACATGTCTAATGATGAAATTGCTCTTAAACTTTTTGAAAAGAAGTAATACATTGTGTGGAGCTATTAATAAACACCAATTTAATGTTAAAAAAGTAGTGTGCCTTTTCATTTTATTGTGGAATATTTTTAGCTAGATTTGCTATAATGAAACTGGATACATACTTCATTGGCCAATAAAAAATTTCCAATATGTGGCTTTCTTTATGAAAAAAACTTGAATGATTGGATCCTCCATGTATATTATCCCTAAATACTTTACTTGTCAACTATGCGTTTAGTAAATTTATATAAATTGCATAGGTGTTATGAAGAGGCTTCCATGAAGCTCATATCCGGTTTTCATCAGGTGATAAATTTCTGTATTCTAGCATGTATACTATTAATTTGAAGCTAAATATTTTAGTTCAAGTTGGAACCTAAATGAAAATCACCTAAAATTGAAGTCGCACATTCTTGTAGGACATCACAAAGCCTCTAGGCGATGATGTATGCAAATCACTTAAGAGATGGCGGTGTTCTTTTTCGGCTCTTAAATTGAAGCAAGAAATTCTCTATTGTAAGTTATTCTGGAAAAGAAGGGCAAAAATTCCACATAACATGTTATAGGGTTGCCATTTTTGAGACCTATAAATTACAATGTGTGATTTTTCATCAGATATTTTCTCAAATGGCCTTAGGTTGAACATGTTAGTTGAATCCACTTGGCCGAACATATTATGGGGTGGCCATTTTTTTACTTATTAGTGGTACTTTTTATAGAATTAAACATGCTTGTGATTACTTTCTAGAATTATAACAGTTCTATTATTTTTTTTTGTTTTTAGATAATTATTAGGCATGGTTTTATTATTTATTAATATAATTATTGATATATCAGTTTTTAGATTCGCTTACATTAGGAAATAGATAGGTACTGAGATTGTTTTCTTATCCTTCTACTCTAATAAAAAGGTATCTATGGAGGACACATGTCAACTCCACATTCATTCTCACAAAAAGAAAATTCCCGCTTCTCTCTCATATTAAATAACTAGGTTAGAGCTCATGTATTACATGGGTGGAATAAATAAAACATATTAAAATCATTAGTTTTATAAATATTTTATTTTCTAAATGTTATTATCCATTGGTGAAATAAAAATATAATGAATATCTAAAAGTTATAGCACATAATAAATTAGAAATTATTACTCTATTTAATATGTGTTAATAAATTATTAAAATAACATATTAAAATCATTAGTTTATTTATTTACAATAGTTATCATTTAATATGAGAGAGACAAGAATCATAAATATAAATATATTTTTAACATATTTTAGTTAAAAAGGAAAGTCAAATTAATTGTTTTTATAATATTTGTATTTATTATGAGAGATAGGCGGGAAACTAATTTTTTTGATATGCTCGAACGATGACACGTGTCATTTGATATGTTAGAATGATGACACGTGTCTTAAGAAAACCTTCTTTTATTATATGTTATAGATTACCTTAATTACAAATGATATTATTTAAGTTTTTTTTAGATTAAAAATGGTTTTCTAATAAATTAAGAAATATATATTTTTATTTTATTATTTCTAAAGACATAAATTTTTACAATATAAAACTTTTTTTCTATAACATAAAACTTATTT